>JAECUM010010134.1:0-42953 GCA_016617855.1 Megalonaias nervosa
ACTCTCTCTCTCCCTCTCTCTGTCTCACGCACTCTCTCCCCCTCTCTCTCAGTCTCACTCTCTCTCAGTGTCACGCTCTCTCTTATCCTCTCTCTCGGTGCCGCTCAATCTCTCCCCTTCTCTCTCAGTGTCACGCACTCTTTCCCCCTCTCTCTCAGTGTCACCCACTCTCTCACCCTCTCTCTGTGTCGCGCACTCTCTCCCCCTCTCTCTCAGTGTCTCCCACTCTTTCCGCCTCACTCTCAGTGTCTCTCTCTCCCTCTCTCTATGTCGCTCACTCTCTCTACCTCTCTCTCAGTGTCGCGCACTCTCTCCCCCTCTCTCTCAGTGTCTCGCTCTATCCCCCCTCACTCTCAGTGTCCCTCTCTCCTCCTCTCTCTCTCAGTGTCAGTGTCACGCACTCTCTCCCCATCTCTCTCAGTGTCGCTCACTCTCTCTGCCTCTCTCTCAGTGTCGCGCACTCTCTCCCCATCTCTCTCAGCCTCACGCACTCTCTCCCCCTCTCTCTCAGTCTCACTCTCTCTCTCAGTGTCACGCACGCTCTACCCCTCTCTCTCAGTGTCGAGCACTCTCTTTCCCTCTCTCTCAGTGTCAGGCACTCTGCCCCTCTCTCTCAGTGTAGCGCACTCTCCCCCTCTCTCTCAGTCTCTCTCTCTCCCTCACTCTCAATGTCGCTCACTCTCTCTACCTCTCTCTCAGTGTCGCGCATTCTCTTCCCCTCTCTCTCAGTCTCACGCACTCTCTTCCCCTCTCTTTCAGTCTCACTCTCTCTCAGTGTCAAGCATTCTCTCCCCCTCTCTCTGACTCTCACGCACTCTTTCCCCCTCTCTCTCAGTCTCACTCTCTCTCAGTGTCACGCACTCTCTCACCCTCTCTCTCAGTGTCGCGCACTCTCTCTCCCTCTCTCTCAGTGTCTCGCACTCTCTCCCCCTCACTCTCAGTGTCTCTCTCTCTCTCCCTTTCTCTCAGTGTCGCTCACTCTCTCTGCCTCTCTCTGTGTCGCGCACTCTCTCCCCCTCTCTCTCAGTCCCGCGCACTCTCTCCCCCTCTCTCTCAGTCTCACTCTCTCTCAGTGTTACGCACTCTCTCACCCTCTCTCTCAGTGTCACGCACTCGTTCCCCCTCTCTATCAGTGTCTCGCACTCTCACCCCCTCACTCTCAGTGTCTCTCTCTCTCTCCCTCTCTCTTAGTGTCGCTCACTCTCTCTACCTCGCTCAGTGTCGCTCACTCTCTCTACCTCTCTCTCAGTGTCGAGCACTCTCTCTCCCTCTCTCTCAGTGTCAGGCACTCTTCCCCTCTCTCTCAGTGTCGCGCACTCTCCCCCTCTCTCTCAGTCTCTCTCTCTCCCTCTCTCTCAGTGTCGCTCACTCTCTCTACCTCTTTCTCAGTATCGCGCACTCTCTCTCCCTCTCTCTGTCTCACGCACTCTCTCCCCCTCTCTCTCAGTCTCACTCACACACACACACTCTCTCTGTCACCTGTCTGTCTCTCTCTCTCTCTCTCTCTCTCTCTCTCTCTCTCTCTCTCTCTCTCTCTCTCTCTCTCTCTCTCCCACTCACTTACTCTCAAGCTGGCTTTGAGAATCATCGTCAGTAGTGTTTGAAGGAGAAATTCAAACAATGCAAATGACCATTGCAACTCAGCGCACACACACCATGTGCAACTCCAACATGGAGGGGCCTGGTAGACATCACTGATTGACATTTGAATAGCCATTGCACGAAGTTATCCCATGGAAATACAGACAGTGATTTACAGTTAGGTATCAATTGGAGAATCAATCATATTCATATCAATTATATGTTGCTGTTTTGTTTAATGCCATTTTTCAGCCCTTGATAGGTTATACATGGTAATCAGTATAAATGTTGGAGGAAGCACCCAGGGAAAGCTACGGTAAGAACAGCCAACCAGCGAGAAGATACTGGCATGCTATCTCACATACCCACCTTGGTGGAGCCTGAGATTCCAGCCCACACTGATAGAGGTGAAATGGCTGTGATCAGTCAAGATGAGAACTTTAGTCCATTAAGCCACCCAAGGTCACCATACTGATTACATATTTGGACAATAAAACAATCATATCGAAAGAGTGTTACGTATGTACTAATGTTAAAACATAGCTCTGTTATAAAACATGCTGATTCTTACCTTCAAAGTTGTTATTGCTTCTGCCCCAAACACAAGGATCCTACGTGATGCAAACTGGTCAGTAGGTTATGTCAGAATGGGAGTGTTGCTTTATTCTTGGTTCTCCCAGGTTTGGTTCCCACCTGCATATTGGCAGTTGTCATCATAGTACTTACTGCGTCTTGATGACATCAGGCACACACATAACAATCCATATCATTTTTTTAAATTACAATTCAGCACAACTTTTCACTATAATAATAATAATAATATAATAATAATAAAAACTTTATTTACAGAAGGTAACTCAATTAGTTACAGAACTAATCTACCTTGAGGCCTTCTATCTGTTATCTACAATATATACAGTATATACAACATGACATGAAGAGTCTGGCTTGACACTAAATAATTGAGTGATTTTAAAAGTCAAAGTATCGAGCCTGAAACACATGCACAGGCATCTGTGAAAACATAAACATATATAAAATATAAAATATCATCCTGCATTGAAAAATTCAACTCTGAAAATGATGCAAATTACAGAAAAGCAGGCAGTATTTATTTTACTAGAACTGTTCACTTTTCAAAAGATTTCATCCATTTGAGACATTGATTATGAAAAGAAGAAATGCTAGGAGCCTGCCTTATGTCACTGGGAATGTTGTTCCATACCAGTGGACCAGTATATTGGAAACTTTTTTAAACAATTCCTTCTTTGGCCTTGGTATAATGTAATTTTTACTATTTACGGACTTTAAATTCACCAAATACATAATAATGTAAATCCAGGAGAGAATTTTAGTCAAAATCTATTTCAAATACACATCTGAAATCACATGATTACTGGGCTCTCAGATGGAAATATTTGTGCATAGCTTAAAATTTTTTACTATACTAAATTTATTCAAAAATTGTTTAAGGCACAATACAACTACTTGTATGATAGTTGAAAGTAAATTAACATCAATTTAGTTCATGATTTTTTGCAAGGTTGTTGTTATTGCTATAGAAATGTCAACAATGCACACAACAAAATTGCAAATGTCACTCTTTTACACCAAACTGTACAGTTACTACCAAAATCCTCTTGTTTGCAAATTGATTCACATCAAACCATGACAATATATGTAGCAAGACTTCTACGTTAGTACTATTACAAGGCAACATCATCAAGCTCACTTAGAGAAGTATCGCTAATGGTATTTGAAGAAGAAATGCAAAAATGCAAATGACCACTGCAACTCAGCACACACACCATGTGCAACTTCAACATGGAGGGGCCAGGTAGACAGACAGTGATTTAAAATCAGATATCAATTGGAAAATCAGTTATATTCTTATTGGCTATATGTTGTTGTTGCTGTTTTGATTTAATGCCATTTTTCAGCGCATGATAGGCTATACATGGTAACCAGTATAATTGGTGGAGGAAGAACCCAGGGAAAGCTATGGTAAGAAAAGCCGACCAGCGAGAAGATATTGGCATGCTATCTCACATACCCACCTTGGCCGAGCCTGAGATTCCAGCCCACACTGATAGAGACGAGATGGCTGTGATCAGTCAAGATAAGAACTTTAGTCCATTAAGCTGCCCAAGGCCACCATATTGATTACGTATTTGGATAATAAAACAATCATATCAAAGGAGTGTTATGAATGTACTAATGTCAAAACACATAGCACTGTTATAAAACATGCTGATTCTTACCTTCAAAGTTGTTATTGCTTCTGCCCCAAACACAAGGATCACAGGTGATGTGAACTGGTCAGCAGGTTAAGTCAGAATGATAGTGTCGCTTATTCTTGATTCTCCCAGGTTTAGTTCCCCACTGCATTTGAAATTGGATGTGAGCTATTGGTACATGCCATCTCAGTACTTTCTGCTTCATGATGATATCAGGCACAGGCACAATAATCCATCTCATGTTTTTAAAATACAATTCAGTACAACTTTTTGTTCAATTGATACATAATAACGTAAATCCAGGATTGAATTTTAGTCAAAAATCTATCTTAAATACAGATGTGAAATAACACGATTATTGGACTCTCAAATGACAATATCTGTGCATAGCTTAAAAATTTTTACTACACTAATTTTAGTCAAAAATTGTTTAAGGCACAGAATAACTACTTGTATGATAGTTGAAAGTAAATTAACATCAGTTTATTTCTAGATTGTTTTTCAAGGTTGCTATTATTGCTAATGAAATGTTAACAATGCACACAACAAAATTGCAAATGTCACTCTTTTACACCAAACTGTACTGTTACTACCAGAATCCTCTTGTTTGCAAATTGATTCACATCAAACCATGGCAACATATGTAGCAAGACTTGTACGCAAGTACTATTACAAGGCAACATCATCAAGCTCACTTAGAGAAGTATCCCTAATGGTATTTGAAGAAGAAATGCAAAAATGCAAATGACCACTGCAACTCAGCACACACACACCATGTGCAACTTCAACATGGAGGGGCCAGGTAAACAGACAGTGATTTACAATCAGATCTCAATTGGAAAATCAGTTATATTCTTATCGATTATATGTTGTGGTATTGCTGTTCTGGTTTAATGCCATTTTTCAGTGCATGATAGGCTTTACATGGTAACCAGTATAACTAGTGGAGGAAGAACCCAGGGAAAGCTACGGTAAGAACAGCCGACCAGCAAGAAGATTCTGCCATGCTATCTCACATACCCACTTTGGCCAAGCCTGAGATTCCAACCCACACTGATAGAAGTGAGATGGCTGTGATCAGTCAAGGTGAAAACTTTAGTCTATTAAGCCAACCAAGGCCGCCATATTGATTACATATTTGGACAATAAAACAATCATATCAAAAGAGTGTTATGAATGTACTAATGTTAAAACACATAGTACTGTTATAAAACATGCTGATTCTTACCTTCAAAGTTCTTCCGCCCGAAACATAAGGATCCCACAGAGCTAGAGTAGGCTAAGCATGGCAAGGCATTAGGCAAGAGCTATGCAAGGTGAGGCAAGGCAAAGTAAGAACACGATAAAAGACAAGGTAGCCAAACGATGCAATGTGAGGCTACGCAAGCCTAGGGTAAACAACACAAAGTATGGTATTAGCCAAGAGCTACACAAGGCAAAATGAAAATACAAAACAAGACACGGTGTTGTACTGATGCAACGCGAGACCACACAAGGCTAGGATATGGTATCACGGTACCAATTGTTTTTCCATAGACCTCAATGCTGATGTTTTGTGAAATAAATACACTTTCTATCCTAATTCAGCATGCATGTCACTGTCATAGAGAACAATGTTAAATTGTCAATTTGACAAGGACAAAACCAGGTACTTCATTGCATTTAAGAGA
Source organism: Megalonaias nervosa (assembly GCA_016617855.1). Classification (NCBI taxonomy): domain Eukaryota; kingdom Metazoa; phylum Mollusca; class Bivalvia; order Unionida; family Unionidae; genus Megalonaias; species Megalonaias nervosa. The sequence goes on from JAECUM010010134.1 coordinate 5,489, forward strand.
GATAACTCTGCTGGACTAGACAGGGTAAGAGTTATCTAGTCACAACAGACACATTTTCAGTCATGTCTACCACATTTTTAAAAAAATCATAAAAAATACATAATGTGATCTAGATATGAATTAACATAATCTCACATGTTCCCAAGAGGCTCAACATTTTTTAAGCCTAACAGAAAGTACAGCTCTTACATAATGCACCAATCACAGCGAGTTTGTTTGTTTATTTCTGAATACAATGTTCCCTACATCTTAAGCTCCACCCACCTGGACTTGCGCAATTGGTACCGTTATACCTATAGCCAACCTTAATTTTTTCAATAACCTGTGATATAGCTTGGGACTGTACAAGTAACAAGTGTACTTAGTCTCGCTTGTCAAAAACAATTTTATGAGGTACCAAACTGTGTCTTATATTAATGTGTATGTAATTGTCTTTGAACTATTTCAGCTGCTATTTTCATATTTGTGCTTTACTACCAAACTACATTTTGGGAATAAAATGACTTGTTTTAACTGTGAGTTGTGTTTTATTCATATCAACACTTATTGAACTTCACATGCCTTGGGTGATATGGGATAGATCACATATCATATTATGTAATAACTAGGTCAAAGGTCAATGTACCAGATAGTATGTACCTCTTCTACTTCAGAAAGTACAATTCACCTAAAATAAAGAACTTTATATTTATCTGGTAGATGCAGAACTTTACATCAGAGACAGGTGGACATGACCCAACCTTATTGTAAAGTATAAGCTATCAACACTTTACACTGTCTGCAGATACATGAGGTCACTAACCCCCAGTCCTCACACAAAGGTCAACCTACCCATCCTCTTTGTAACAAAAATAGAAACCTTCCCTCCTTTGTGTAGTGAATAAAATGTATGCAATAAGCCAATCTGTCACCAAATATAGTAGGTTCACAACTTCTAAGTGGTTATGTTGGATTTGGGGTGAAATTTGGGGAATAAAATACAGAAAAATGCCAAAGATAAACATCAAGTATAGTGAGTCAAATGGAGTTAAAACAGGAGGAAGGTGTGTATCTAAAAGGTTTATGTAGCTTATGATAATGGAATTAAAGGAGACAAAAGCAGCAATGAGAAAAATAAGAAGTAAAAGTTTGATGACCTTACCTTAGACAAATATATGGAGGCAGTGCCCCATAGGTCCAAGGACAGTCCGAAGGCACCTGTGCTATAATATCCCTTACAGGCACCAAAATTTCAGGTGAAGTGGTGTTCATTCCCATCTAATATAAAAGGGTGAATAATTTAGATAATATAGATGCATATAATTTATATTTCTTCTACATAAGAAATTAACAAAAATGGGCTTCAGTTAGGCAGAAAAATACCTAAACCAAACAAAACATCTTTTATCAGGTTGTAAACTTGTAAACTTCACTGTGAGAAATAGTTAAATTGCTTCTACTTATATTTGCATCAAGACTCAGGGCTAATATAATACTTCACAAATCTTCTCTTTATTTTCATAACCAATCACTGAAAATGTGAGTTTTTATTTCTTGAAATGTTATGTCTGGTGTAAGGGAGATAACTGAATGATATACATAAGGTGTGGTAATTTTATTTCCTCCAATATATTATCCATGTAATATAGATGACTTCATGAACACTTGTATTAACTTCAATGCAATTAAATTATCCAAAAATACATTATTGATAAGTGGGAACCTAATATTCAGGCTTCTGTATGTAGTGGAAACCTCAAGAGTGACGTAATTTTGTTTTCTGAGATAAGGCGGCTGTTTTATTTCACATAGTTCATGTTGTCTACAATGTCTTCCATAAACATGCAGATACGATCCCATGCCAATTTGGATTCTTGCGATGGGATGCAAAGTTTGAAGAACGGTGTATACTTGAATGGAACGAATGGGCAATATGTGACTAATATGGTTATCACTCAATGTTTGACCCGATATGGAAATTCCACAAGAACAGCTGGACAGAAATAAATAGAATTAATTGAAAGTCAATAGTAGGTTATAACTGGGCTTATACAAGTGTCAATAGGAGATGCTGACTTAAAGAAACTGCTTTTGTCTGTTGGTATTCCCTGCTACTTCAACAAAAGGGAATGCAAGAGAACTTATCTAAATAAACTGCATGAACAATTTCAAGGCAGGAAAGTGTACAAAAATGGACAATTAGAGCAGGACAATTAGAATCAAAGTGGGAAGGAATACAATATCTTTAATAAATTACCTAAAATTACTCATACCAGAATATCCTATATGATACAAGTGATCTATCTACAAGTGAACCTAGAGTGTTCTCTATCCTGGTCTATGGCAGGCCTTACAAAAACAAGATAGTTGTTGGGGGTTTTTTTATACATGATTTATCATGTTTGGCAGGTAAAATAGTCTATATTTGGCCAAAATCAACTATATTATGTTTACATAACTTACTTTGTTGCATGTATGCCAATCTTGGAGCTGACTACACAAACATGAGGCCATCAGGCAATAAAGTCTATGTCTGTCATAGCTATAGTTATCAAAAGCCCCCATCCAAAGTCAGCTTGTGCTATTTTCTGAAGATTTCATACATTTCATTCTTAAAAGACTGTCAATATTGGACCAAAAATGTTCAGCATCCATTTGTTTTCCTACATCAAACTAGTACAGTTCATAAATGCCGCCCAAATGTACGCGTTTCTATGGATACACTGTGAGGTTGTTCTTCCCTTTAGGTATCACAGTACCAATTGTTTTTCCATAGACCTCAATGCTGATGTTTTGTGAAATAAATACACTTTCTATCCTAATTCAGCATGCATGTCACTGTCATAGAGAACAATGTTAAATTGTCAATTTGACAAGGACAAAACCAGGTACTTCACTGCATTTAAGAGAGATAACTCTGCTAGAACTAGACAGGGTAAGAGTCAATATTATTTATCAAGATTTGATTTTGTCCAAAAAAGGCCCTATCAATATTATTAATCAAGATTTGATTTTTTCCAAATGAGCCCATTAAATATTATTTATCAAGATTTGATTTTTATTGAAAAAGCCCTATCAATATTATTTATCAAGATTTGAGTTTTGTCCAAAAAGGCCCTATCAGTATTATTTATCAAGATTAGATTTTTGTCAAAAGAAGCCCTATCACTATTACCTATCAAGATTTGAATTTTGTCCAAAATGGCCCTATCAATATTATTTATCAAGATTTGATTTTTGTCAAAAAAAGGCCCTACACACACAAAACACACACACACCACAAACACAAACAAAAGAGTCACATGTGTTTTGTTATGTTTCTTGCCTGTTCCTTTTCATTCCATGAGGTCTTGTCTTGTCCTGTTCTTTGCCATGTTGTACCATCTTGTCTTGTCAATACTATTTATCAAGATTTGATTTTTGTTCAAAAGGCCCTATCAATATTATTTATCAAGATTTGAATCTGTCCAAAAGGCCCTATCAATATTATTTATCACGATTTGATTTTTGTCCAAAAGGCCCTATCAATATTATTTCTCAAGATTTGATTTTTGTCCAAAAGACCCTATCAATATTATTTATCAAGATTTGAGTTTTGTCCAAAAGGCCCTATCAATATTATTTATCAAGATTTAATTTTGTCCAAATGGCACTATCAATATTATTTATCAAGATTTGATTTTTGTCCAAAAGATGCTATCAATATTATTTATCAAGATTTGATTTTTGTCAAAAGAAGCCCTATCAATATTACTTATCAAATTTTGAATTTTGTCCAAAAAGTCCCTATCAATATTATTTATCAAAATTTGATTTTTGTCCAAAAGACCCTATCAATATTATTTATCAAGATTTGATTTTGTCCAATAAAGGCCCTATCAATATTATTTATCATGATTTTTGTCCAAAAGGCCCTATCAATATTATTTATCAAGATTTGAGTTTTGCCCAAAAGGCCCTATCAATATTATTTATTAAGAATTGATTTTTGTCCAAAAAGCCCTATCAATATTATTTATCAAGATTTGATTTTTGTTCAAAAAGGCCCTATCAACATTATTTATCAAGATTTGATTTTGTTCAGAAGAGGCCCTATCAATAGTATTTATCAAGATTTGATTTTTGTCCAAAAGGCTCTATCAATATTATTTGTCAAGATTTGATTTTTGTCAAAAGAAGCCCTATCAATATTACTTATCAAGTTTTGAATTTTGTCTAAAAAGGCCCTATCAATATTATTTATCAAGATTTGATTTTTGTCGAGAAAAGGCCCTACACACACAACATGCACACCACAAGCACAAACAAGTGAGTCACATGCGTTTTGTCATGTTTTCTGCCTGTTCCTTTTCATTCCATGAGGTCTTGTCCTGTTCTTTGACTTGCTGTACCATCTTGTCTTGTAGCATATAGTATACAACACTACAGCCACAGGGAAACACCACAATGCAGTCACAGGCAGATGCAACACCACAGAGACAGGACACATCACAGACAACACACTGCAGTCACGACAAGACAAGATGGCACAGCATGACAAGGCATGGGATAATACAAGACAGCATGGCATGGAATAGAACAAGGCAGGACATGACACACCAAACATACATAACACACCAATACATGCATACACACAAGAACACACACAGGAACCAATCGCCATACAGGCATACAAAAAACATCACAAACACAGGCATACACAACACAGCAGACACAGGTATGACACACCACAGACAACAAGACAAGATGGAACAGCATGACAAGACATGGGACAATACAAGACAGCAAGGCATGGGACAGAACACAGACACAGACATACACAACACATCACAAACACAGGCATACACAACACAGAAGACACAGGCATGACACACCACAGACACAACAAGACAAGACAGCACAGCATGACAAGACATGGGACAATACAAGACAGTAAGGCACGGGACAAAGACACAGGCATACACAACACAAAGCAGACAGACATGACACACCACACACACCACAAGACAAGATGGCACAGCATGACAAGACATGGGACAATACAAGACAGCAAGACATGGGACACAGACACAGGCATACACAACATAAAGCAGACACAGACATGACACACCACAAGCACGACAAGACAAGATGGAACAGCATGACAAGACATGGGACAATACAAGACAGCAAGGCACAGACGGGACAGACACAGACATGCACAACACATCACAGACACAACCATACACAACAAACAGCAGACACAGACATGACACACCACAGACATAAGACAAGATGGCACAGCATGACAAGACATGGGGCAATACAAGACAGCAAGGCATGAAACACAGACACAGGCATACACAACACACAACAGACACAAACATGATGCACCACAGACAAGACGGCACAGCATAACAAGACATGGGACAATACAAGACAGCAAGGCACAGGACACAGACACAGGCATACGCAACACAAAGCAGACGGACATGACAAACCACAAACATAACAAGACAAGATGAACAGCATGACAAGACATGGGACAATACAAGACAGCAAGGCATGGGACAGAATATAGACACAGACACAGACACAGGCATACACAAGACATCACAGACACAAACATACACAAGACAAAGCAGACACAAGCATGACACACCATAGACACAACAAGACAAGACGGCACAGCATGACAAGACATGGGACAATACAAGACAGCAAAGGCATGGGACAGAACAGACACAGAAAGAGGCATACACAGCACACCACAAACACAGGCATACACAACACACAGCAGACACAGGCATGACACCACAGACATGACAAGACAAGATGGCACAGCATGACAAGACATGGGACAATAGAAGACAGCAAAGCATTGATTGGATGGAACACACAGACATACACAACACATCACAGACACAGGTATGCACAACAGAAGCATGGGACAGAACACAGACACAGGCATACACAACACATCACAAGCACAGACATACACAACACAGCAGAAACAGGCATGACACACAATAGACACAACAAGACAAGATGGCACAGGATGACAAGACATGGGACAATACAAGACAGCAAGGCACAGTACACAGACACAGGCATACACAACACACCATATATGCAGACATACACAATACACAGCAGACACAAACATGACACACCACAGACAAGACAAGATGGCACAGCATGACAAGACATGGGACAATACAAGACAGCAAGACACAGGACACAGACACAGGCATACACAACACAAAGCAGACACAGACATACACAACACAAGGCACACACAAGCATGACACACCACAGACACAACAATACAAGACAGCACAGCATGAGAAGACATGGGACAATACAAGACAGCAAGACATGGGACACAGACACAGGCATACACAACACAAAGCAGACACAGGCATACACAACACAAGGCAGACACAGACATGACACACCACAGACACAAGATGGAACAGCATGACAAGACATGGGACAATACAAGACAGCAAGGCACAGGATGGAACACAGACACAGACAAGGGCATACACAACACACCACAGACACAGCCATGCAGAACAGACATGGACACAGACATGCACAACACGACAGACAAGACAAGACAGCACAGCATGGCAAGACATAGGACAATACGAGACAGCTAGGCATGGGATGCAGATGCAGGGATACATAACACAAAGCAGACACAGACATGACACACCACAAACAAGACAAGATGGAACAGCATGACAAGACATGGGACAATACAAGACAGCAAGGCACAGGACGGAAGACAGACACAAACACAGGCATACACAAGACACCACAGACACAGGCAATAACAACACACAGCAGACACAGGCATACACAAGACACCAGAGACACAGGCATACACAACACACAGCAGACACAGGCATACACAAGACACAGCAGACACAGGCATACACAACACAAAGCAGACAGACATGACACGCCACAAACAGACGACAGACACAGACACAGGCATACACAAGACACCATAGACACAGGCATACACAACACACAGCAGACACAGGCATACACAAGACACCACAGACACAGGCATACACAACACACAGCAGACACAGGCATACAAAACACACAGCAGACACAGGCATACACAAGACACAGCAGACACAGGCATACACAACACAAAGTAGACAGACATGACATGCCACAAACAGAAGACAGACACAGACACAGGCATACACAAGACACCATAGACACAGGCATACACAACACACAGCAGACACAGGCATACACAAGACACCACAGACACAGGCATACACAACACACAGCAGACACAGGCATGCAAAACACACAGCAGACACAGGCATACACAAGACACCACAGACACAGGCATACACAACACACAGCAAACACAGGCATACACAACACACAGCAGACAGACATGACACACCACAAACATAACAGAAGACAGACACAGACACAGGCATACACAAGACACCACAGACACAGGCATACAAAACACACAGCAGACACAGGCATAAACAACATGCAGCAGACACAGGCATAAACAACATGCAGCAGACACAGACATACACAACACACCAGACACAGGCATACACAACACAGAGCAGACACAGGCATACACAACACACAGCAGACAGAGGCATACACAACACACAGCAGACAGTCATACACAACACACAGCAGACACAGGCATACACAACACACAGCAGACACAGGCATACACAACACAGCAGACACCGTCATACACAACACACAGCAGACACAGGCATGACACACCACAGGCATGACAAGACAAGATGGAATGTCATGACAAGACATGAGACAATACAATACATCAAGGAATGGGATGGAACAGGGCGGGACAAGACAAGACACACAAGACAAACATAACACACCAATACATGCACACACACAAGCATACGCACTGGAACCAGTCTCCATACAGACATACTTACATACTCAAGGTCCACAGCCTGGAACGGACAGCGTTGAATAGGCTCCAAACAAACCTTTCCTTCCCCACTGAAAGCTCCCTCTACATCAGCAACCATCCCTAATGATGGTTCCAGGGTCTCGACTTCACAGTCCAGATTAGAACCTAAAATCGCTAGGTCAGACAGTTGAAAACCATCTAATGCATCGGATGCACTATCTGCCTCCTGCCCTATATTCACAGTAAGTGGATCCTCCAGACTCACTTCTGAGAGAGGGGAGGGGTCTAACAGGGGGTCAGGGAGGTCAAGCATTGGAGTGACTTCGACGAAAGTCTCCACACCCCTTACAAGTTCTGGAGTCTGCATCTGAAAAGAGTTGAAAGTTTAAGGAGAGGTAGAGCCACTCAACTGTCTGTTCCTAATGATATTATTGTATCACAAAAAAATCTACACACTTGCAGTGTTTCCATATGCACAACTATATCTGGATCCTATTCCAGTGCATATGATTTAACAGGTTGATTTATCCACATCCAATATGTTTCATAAGTGTTTATTAATTCTGTATATTGAAGTTTTATGTCTGAATTGATCCTCAAAATCTTCAAGACAAGCTTTGTCAAACTTGATAAGAAGTAATCTTTACATTAATATGCTACTGAAAGTATCTTATTAAACACATTCTAGGAGTTTATTAATTTTTTTTATTAGTTTTCATTTTCTATAGACTTTTCGTGAATACTGATCTAACGGGTTCATTAACTTAACATGAAAGATATTCATGCAACAAACAGAGGGTCATTCTAAGCAACATTCTTATCAATTGCACACACACACACACACATGCAGAGGAGAGAATAACAGCTTGTCCTATTATCATACATCTAAGTAGCTTATTCTTGCCAGTGTATTATCAATAAACTACTTTAACTCATATCCACACTCTTTAGAGCTTTTTCAAGATTTTAAATTGCAATATGTACAGAGAAGAAACAAGGATAAACACACTGGCAGCTAAATAATACCCTACAGTTTGCATACTAAATATAACGAGTTTGTTTTATTGACTCTAGTCCTCTAATTACTTGAAATTAGTGGCTTCTTAAGAATGTTTAAATATTAGTTTGTGCACCCATGGGTAATACATGCTAACAATACAACTGCTCCATTGCCATATCTAATAGAAACACTAAACTCTTACTGAAATTCTTGTGATTTCCATCTAACAATTGTCATTCAAAATGTCTGACACCCTACTTTCTGAAAAGAATTTCCAGGAATCCAAGACAGACTTCTCTTTAACTGCTTAGTGCTGAAACAATTTTGATATTCTTAAGCTATAACAAGATTTTCAAAATGGCTAATGTTGTGGACATAATGAATGTCAGTTCAGCACCATCTTTATTTCATACCAACTAGATGAAAATTCCATGTCAATATGACTATCTGTTCTGGGGAGAAATGATTTCAAGGCTTTCAATAGAGCCATACTGCATATCAAATTAGCATCATTTTCATTTAAGCCAAACCAAAAAAATAAAATAACTTCTAATAACTTCTAATATGCCTTTCCAGTTAGGAGAAGTAGTGATAATATTTTCAAGATGGCTCTCCTGGCAGCCATACCAAAGGTCAGAAAATTGCCCTTTTCATTTAGGATAACTAGCAGAAATCCTTTAAACAAATCATGCTGGTATCCATCAAGGAGTATCAAGATTATAGCCATATTGGAGGTCACAATGGCACAATTTTTATTTATAACCATTGAGACATAAGAAGTCCTGATGTGAAAGCTACAGTGATATGAATTTTTGTTTGTCAGGATTAGCACAGTAAGATTTTCAAGAAGGCTGCTATTGTAGCCATACCGTATGTCAGATTGGCACTATGTTCATGTAGGATCAAATGACATCACAAGTAAAAACCCCATATTGATTTGATGAAGCAACAAGGAGAAGTAGTCATAACAAGATCTTTAAGATGGCCACCATGGCAGTCATATTGGAGGTCAGATCAGCAAGGTTTTAATTTAGGACCTACTAGACATCACAAGTATTCTGGTAAAGATTCTGGAGGAGTAGTGACAAGGTTTTCAAGACAACTGCTGTGGAGGCCATACTAGATGTCTGATCAGCAAAATCTTCATTTAAGACCAACTGGAGACATCACAGGAAGTGGAAACACCATGATAATATGACCAACCATTCAGGATGAGTAGATAAACTTGAAGCAGAGCAGCACTGTTTTCATTGAAGAAAATGACTTTGGATAAATGTGTGTAATGTTTTTAGAATAAAAAGCAATCTCGTACCTGTGTAAATGAATGGAAAAATAGCAGATGCCAGACAACAGTCCATCCCATAAACTATTCTGGTCTACGACTTAAGACTTAACAAGTATATTTTACTTTGAATTCATGGTTTCACAATACACTAAAGCTTGTATATAAAGGATATGGTGAAAGCCTTCTCTGTAGACTGGTGTCCTTTAGATATAACACCTGTATTTTTTATGTGATTTACAGTTTTTCCAGTGATGGCTTGTAAAGTGATGATGTGCCAACAGTCTGTTCTTGGATGATGCTAATACAGCCCAAGAAGAAATCCTTATTAGATATTTCAGTATAAATTCAAGTCTCTATTTCCGAGGTTATCGGAGCACTTTTGTATTTCCAGGGAAGAAAGAATTCCAAATTAAAATACTGTACACAACAGCAACTTCATTCTGCTTGGATATTAAAGCATGAATTAACAATCTTTCCAGTGACAAGATTATATAGCCCTCTACTTGACCTCAGGTCACAATTAGCATTTTCTAAAAAAAAGATATTACCTAATGGAAAATAACCTAAAAACTTCTTAATGTTTATAAAATAAAATGTTAGTTATAAAGTAAGTTACTAAAATTATAATATATAACCTGGACCATGTCAGGTGCATCAGATAAGTTGTAGAGGAATTCCAGTAACCTAGACCAAGATCCAAATAAACATGTTTACTTCTATTAATAATGATCCTGATATTAAACTCGTACATATAGGGAATATTTTAGCTATGTATTATTTGTTTACAGAATTAAAAAAATAAATTCAGGTTAAGTAGAAAATAAATTTGATTTATGACTAGGTTAAGTCCCACATAGAGTGTTACATTACAATAATAATGAAATTTTTAAAAATTAAAAAAATAAAACTAAAACTCTATGTAAATTACATATACATAACACTTCCCCTCATAAAGAAAAAGAAAGATTTATGCAATAAAGCTTTCTTTTTAATATTGATCAAATATACATGTGATAAAAAATTACATAAGATGAAATCTTATGACAAAATATACATGAAATAATATAATATAACTATACACGTGAAAGTGCATCTGTCTTTACCCTTAACATGCCTAATGTCAATATTGCATTCCTGCAATATCAAACTGACTGCTCCAGTGGCCTATGTGGTTAGAGCATTCACCTTGGATTTGGGATGTCGCAGGTTTGAACAATGACAGAGTCATACCAAACTCTTATAAAAATGGTACTAGCAGCTGCCTTGCTTGGTTCTCAGCATTAAGGGGTTAGTGGTAGGACTCATCAGCCTGGTGTCAGGATAATGTGACTGAGTGGGACCACTGGCTTAAGAAATATTAGACTCAGGTATACATCAATATATGTATGTATGTATGTATGTATGTATGTATGTATGTATGTATGTATGTATGTAATCAACTTCAACTGTTACTTACATTCCTTTTTCTTCAGTTTAAAAATTAAAAATCAGTATAGTTCCTAAGGTTTATTATTTTGTTATTTTTTATAACTTATTTTATTGAATGTCATACATGTTTTATGAAAATATCTGTTGTATTACATCACTGTCAAATTCTTATTTCAAAATTTTTACAGTGCTATTCATCTGTCCTTTTCAAGATGCAACATGTCTAACAAATGCCCTCTCCTCTAAGATTTTTCATGTCTAACAAATGCCCTCTTCTCTAAGATTTTTCATGTCTAACAAATGCCCTCTCCTCTAAGATTTTTCAGTCATATTAACATCCATCAGTCACATCGATAAAGCCTGTTTATTAAGATACATGCTGCCTGTTATATTCAATTTACGTATGTGGTATCAAAATAGAATGAATCTGACACATGGTTTCATATTCAAGAAACCCATCTGTTTTCTTGGGGCTGTTTCATGTACAAACAATCAACAGAAAATAAGGTAAGTTGATGGAGGTCTAATAATGAACACGTGGCTTGTATCATTGTGTCCAATTTAACGATCAGCCACATTATGTACCATATAATACAAAAATAAATTCTGAATAGGTTAAGTACATCATTTTCCTTTGGCCAATGAGAGGACGAGTTGCACTTGCATATTAAGTGTGTGCGATCATGGCAATATTGAGTGGTAGCATGGGAAAATGATCTGGCATTCCTGATGATATTAAGCAAACCTTTGGACTGGCATACAAAGTCGAATGCCTGAGCTAAGCAATGGTACCAAAGTGATTAAGTTGCATGTAATCTAGCTTAAATATCTTGATTCTAACACTCATTCTTGAGAAGTAAGGTCTTGGAATATTCATCTGCCATGACACGAACCAAAAACCTGCCCACAAGTCCACAGTTTTTACAAGCCTATACTTACATTGCACTTTTTACATTTACATCGCATTCATAACTTCTTCCTTTCTTCCTTTTCTTTTCTGTTTGTTTTTTCTTTTCTTTTGTCAATTTTCCCACCTTTTGTATATATTGAATTCATTTTTTTAATACTTTTCTTGAATAATTTTTTGTGTGCATATATTTTCTTTCAAAATCCATATAGCCTAAGTGGAAAAAGCTGTGATTAGTTCTCACCCTCAAAATAATTTTCAATATCTTAGTAAGCTCTACTTTTATATGTATGATGAAATGGATTCTCTAGTAACGCATACAGTAGTACAACTGGAAAAAAGCTGAATGCCTATTTCTAGACCAAATTAGGAGGAAGTGGAGAAAATCAAATGCTGTTAGCACACTAACCCCCAGGATGCCAGCTGATTGATTTCATTAATATACAAAATTGCCCAAGACAGGCAGAAATACTGACAGCTTTAAAAGCCCAGGGGGTTGATATAAAGACCATAGATGGGGGGAAAGAATAAGTATATTCTGTACCCCAAAAATTATGAAACCCCAATTCTGGAACAGACAGAAATAGAAGATTGATAGCAAAGAAACTAATAACAAATTAGAGAAAAAACTAAAAATCAAAGTAATGTCAAGCAGGTTGGCTATGGTGATACTGAAATATTAAAATGGGGATCAGAATTGTAACAGTGCTCAGAGAAGATGCCAAAATGATCCCCACCTTTTTTTATGTAATGGGGTTTTCCAAAGATGGAAAAAGAAATGTCAGAAGAAGTCCTTCTGAGCAAGAACAAATATTTCTTGTTACAAAACCTCATGGTGGAGGAAGGTTCATTGTCAGAGGATGAAGGATGGGACTTTACAGAGGAAGAGGGAATACCAGATTTAAGTGGGATTAAACCTCTTACCTCAACACTGGCAAACAAAGCTAGGAAAATCAAAGATTGGAAAAGAAAAAATCTCCATCCAACTCAGATTCCTCACAAGGGGGTATAACTCCCTTTCATGAGGGAAAAAGACCCACTTAAGATGGTGATCACCCCCCTCCCAATAACCATTCTAAGTTACAAAAAGAAAAAACAGGGAGAGACAGAACAGCCTGACACTGAAAACTCAAGCAGTAAATCAGGATTGACAATAGATTCAGATAACCAGAAAGATGACAAACAAAATGACTCAGAACAGATCTTGGACATAACGAGTAGTGGATCCAACATGAACACAAACATAGACAAAAGCGAAAACATGGAAAACACTTCAACTGAATCAGGTGATATCATTTCAGATACATCTGACCAAAATAACATGGAAGACAATGACAATTCAAAACAAGGCCGGTGCTAAATATTAACCTATAATTTAAAAATAAATAAAAACAGATTAAACAAATTTCAGGATTGATTCAATCAATATAAATTGGATATATGAGGAGAAGCTAGAGAGACTATGTAATGTGACACATTTATGATGTTATAATGATACAGGAAACACAAAACTTAACAGGGGGCCCCCGAGTGGCCGAGTGATCAAAAACACTCACTGTTAGGGATCACTGCCATCTCACCTGTCTGCATGGGTTCGAGTCTCAGGTTCGGCCAATGTGGGTATGTGAGAAAGCTTACCAGTAGCTTCTTGTGGGTTCGTGGTTCTTTCCGGGGTTTTCCAGGTTCTTCCTCCACCATTTATACTGGCTGCCTTGTATAGCCTATCTTGTGCTGAAAAATGTTAAATCCTACAACAACCAACCAACCAACCAACCAAAACTTAACAGATGAAACCAGAGCAAAAATAGAGGAAAAATTAAATGCATTTATAATAAAAAGTGACAACCTAGGGGATAAAAGGGCAGAGATGGCAATAATAATTAAAAACAATAGGAATATAACATGGGAACAATTACAAGTAAGAAATTTTTTCAACGGAAGTGTTATTCATATCAAAATTAAAGATTGGCATGTAGTTAATGTTTACTTCCTGATGCAAAGAAATAAGAAAAAGATTTGTAGAAAATCTAAGTACATAACTATCCAGGATTACAAAATGGAAAATTTTATTGGGGGGGGGGATTTCAACTGGATTGGTGATGAAATAGATAGGAAATCGGCTTTAATGCTTCTTGACCAACTTTTAAAGTGTGGACATGATCAAATTTTTCAAACTCCACAAACTACACTATGCATATAGAAGATTAAACATGTTAAGGGTTATACATACAAATACAAGAAAGGACAAGCCAGTAGGCTACACAGATTTTATGTATCTAACTCAGAAAATGTAACAAACTGTATAATACCCAATTGTAATATCACATCATAACTTGGTCGAAACAGAAATTAAGATAGAAGAAAGAAAGAAATGTGGGGTAAGAAAATGGAAGTTAAATAAATACTAGGAGAAAGGGAATATGAGCAATTTACAAAAGAGAAACTAGAGGGCTTTTTAATGATAGGCAACAGATAAAATAAATAAATGGCATCAGCTAAAACATGAAATTAAAAATACAACTATAAACTATTATAAAATAAGGAAAGAAAAATTAAAACACGAGAATAAAAGATTTATAGAGATAGCAGGCATAGAGGAGGACAAACAAAAAGCACAAAAAAGGTTAAACAAGATTTTATCAGAAGAGATAGTTTATACAAAATGGAAGAATTCCGAAAGGGAGGAGAAAAGAATTTGAATAAAATAAGGGAGGGAAATATCACCTATACACAAAAAAATGAAAGTTTACAATGCATCAAATGATACTATCAAGAATTATACACTTCACAAAATACTGGAAACAAATAAACCAATATTTGCATGAAGTAAGTGTGAGATGATATCATCAGAACACAAGGACATGTGTTATGATTTCATTTCAAGTGAGGAAATTAAAAGAATTTCATCCCTGGAAAAAGGAAAATCACCAGAGATAGATGATCTTACAGTGGAAATCTCTTTGGAATTTGAAACAAAACTGATGCCGATACTCAAGTCATTATAAAAAAATATCTTTTTTAGGGTAAGGGACAATGTCAAAATCAAAAAGGGAGGGAATAATCGCTTTAATTTATAAGGGAAAGGGTCATAAGGCGGACCTAAAAAACTGGAGGTCGATCTTCCTACATCGATTACAAAATTTTGAGCAGAATTTTATTAAATAGGATTAAAAATTCTATGGGAAAATTAGTAAATGAAAATCAAAGCTTTGGGGAAAAAGGCAGGGATATACAGAATAATATTCTGAATATACAAACTGTATTGACTATATAAATCAAACTGGGCAAAAGGGGCCATGGTCCTCTTTGACCAAGAGAAAGGTTTCAACAGATTAGAACATAACTACATGCAACAGGTTATAGAAAAATTTGGTTTCAGAAGAAACTTCCAAAGATGGTCTGAAATCCTGTATACAGGAATAACTTCGAGAATACAGGTAAACAGTGCAATAATGGAAAAATTTAAAATCCAAAGGTCAGTGAGGCAAAGATGTCCACTGTCCATGCTATTATATGTAATAGCAATTGAAATCATGAGTGATTTAGTGTGATTTAGATTTTTAACGTAGCTTTAACAATTTTTCAGTCATATCGCTATGATGTCTGCAGTGTGGCAGTTTATAGTGATGTCTAGCACTGGGGCATCATGCCGCAGACATGTAGCATGATGTCCCACCCAGTCACATTATCCTGACACCAGGCCGACCAGTCCTAACACTAACCTCTTAATGCTGAGCACCAAGCGAGGCAGCTGTTAGTACCATTTTTGTAAGTCTTTGGTATGACTCGGCTGGGGATCGAACCCGCAACCTCCCACATCCAAGGCGGACACTCTAACCACTAGGCCACCGGAGTGGTTAAAATCATGAGTCATAAGTTAAGAAACAACCTGAATACAGAAGGTATACAAATTGCAAACTTAAAATATGAATTGAAGATGCTCCAACATGCAGATGATTGCACAAACTTTTTCAGGGAAGCAGACTCCTTCAAGCACTTGCAAAAAGAATTTGAAAACTTAGGGAAAGCCTCATGCAGGCTCAAAGATATTTCACAAAAAAACAAAAATTCTTAAGGAAGGAAACTAGATGGGGAATCAGCCCAGACTCCCACCCCACCTAATAAAAAGTAAGGTCAAGGCCCTAGGAGTAACCTTCAGCCACAAAGCAAAATTAGACAACTGTAAATACATAGAAACAAAGATAAAGGAGAACATAGAGATCTGGGCGCTTATGCCATTTTGCATAATCGAGTGGGCCAAGTGGCCAAAACATATATGTACAGCAATATGAATTATCTTAAAATCCATAGACTTTGAGAATAAAAATCTAAAGGAATTAAATAAACCAACTGTTCACAAAAAAATGCACTACCTAACCAAGGAAACATTAAATAATGCCAAAAATGGGGGGGGGAATTGGGAATCCCCAATCCAATTGTAGTAAAGGTAGCCAATATTATTAACAGGTGTAAGAAAATAAAATCAACTCTGACATTTGCTTGGGTGGCCCTATCTATATATATATATATATATATATATATATATATATATATATATATATATATTGGCTAGGATTCACCTTAAAAACCACCCCAATATGTATAGGAACAACCTCCTGACAAAAGCATTAGATGTCCCACAAAAATACAGAGATTAAGGAAATAATTTTATGATATAGAGAGAGAAAAGAAATATGGGAAAATGAGAGAGAGAAAACTTACAACTGGGTAAGAGAAGATATAACAAAAAACAAAGCAGAAGAAAGAAATATAAGAATAGCCTGGGTAAACGTATGAGGGTATGGGCAGGGACTAATTCCCTAAAAATACGAAGTATGATGTTCAAATATATACATGATATCTGTCTGGCTGATGGGCGAGGTAGCCTCTACATGATATCTGTCTGGCTGATGGGCGAGGTAGCCCTAAGTTGCCTATTATAAGAATAATACTAAAATGCCCCCAGATTGAATAAGGCCAGCTTCACAAAATGTCACACCATAACCCAGTGTGAGGCAAACAAAACAGAGGGTAAATTTAATCATGCAAATATGCAGTAAAAGGAGATATCATAGAGAGAAACTTTTATATATTTAGATGGAATAATGGAAAAAAAACTTATTTTGAATGTAACAGACTATTGTAAAAACCATAGTAAAATGCAGAGAAATTATATACGTTTAAGGCAATAAAACAAATAGGACACATTTCCCCCTACCCGTGGGTAGGCTAGTGGAAGATGAGCCCCAGTTAGATGACCCACCTAGGGCGCGGTTCTAGCCAGTGTGTGGGCTGAAACCCCTCACTCACATGTCACATGCTCGGGGGTCAGGGAGAGAAAGTTATTTGAAACTCTAATGAATGGTATCTCTTGAAAAGACCCTCTCTAAACCCTACCCACTAACCTCACCATACAAAACGGGAAACATCTCTTTAATAGGAACATTCAAGTACTACAGACAAGGGACAGGGAACCATCATACTGAATGACTAATGACGTAGATAACACAGGTCTATGTCACAGGGTGCTACACAAAGTGAACAGGCCTGTGGGGGAGCTCAGCAAGCAATAAAATAAGGAGAAACATAAACAATACTACCATACATTTCCCTTATCCCAAATATAAACTGATGCACAAACACACATATACAGGGAAATCTAAATAATTCTCGATAATTTTTTCCTTTTTGTATTGAATTTCAGCCTTCTTTTTAGATATCTTTCTAGTTTTCAGAAAAGTGACATGCTACAAGACCATGCCCTAGAGGAAAGAGCAGAATAATTATAGATCAAATAAAGGTGCTGCTGCTTTTCATTTCAGAAGAGGAAAAGAACCCTCAGAAAAATTCAAAAAGGATGAGAGATAAAATGTACATGCAATACACAGATAAACACAGAATACGGTTTCTTTTTACTTTTGTTTTTTTTTTATAGAAAATACAAACATCTCTCACTCCTAAAGATAAAATTAAAATAAAAAAGAACCAAAAGGAAAAAAAACCAACAAGATACTACCCTATATATATATATATATATATATATATATATATATATATATATATATATATATATATATAAAGTCTCCTAATTAAAAAACTAAGTATTTCAAATAGGGACTTCAAGTATTTTTTTTTTACAAACAAGAAGACAACCAGGGGAAAATATGATACAACAGCCATCCTTGAAAGCATGTCTATAACATACAAACATTATAGTAAATGCACACATAGCATACAAACATTATAGTAAATACACACATAGCATACAAACATTATAGTAAATACACACATAGCATAAAAACATTATAGTAAATACACACATAGCATACAAACATTATAGTAAATACACACATAGCATACAAACATTATAGTAAATACACACACAGCATACACAGGACTGTAGGAGATCCCTGGCAAGAATCACTAATGAACAGGGGGAAGGGAATTCGACATAGAGGTCTCTGGCCAGATGAACTTCCCCCAAATCTGATCAAAGTCTGCTCAGCATTATTCAAGACTAAATAAAATACAACTGTGTACTAATTTTGCAACCCTTTTTAAATAATAATAATAATATAATATTAATAATAATCTTATTATTATTTCCTGCACATGTTTTGTTGTTGTTGTTGTTGTTGTTGTAGGGTTTAACGCCATTTTTCAGCACAAGATAGGCTATACATGGCAGCCAGCATTAATGGTGGAGGAAGAACCCGGGAAAACTCCACGAGAAGCTACCGGCAAGCTTTCTCACATACCCACATTGGCCAAATCCGAGACTCAAACCCACGCAGACAGAGGTGAGATGGCAGTGATCTGTAACGGTGAGCGCTTTAGACCACTGGGCCACTCGGGGCCCCCCACATGTTTTATTAAGATAATACATGCATGTAGATTGGTATAAAGAACCTGCTGGCATCAAAAGATACTTTATATAATTGTGTTTTAATTGAGCTACTTTAGTTAAAAATATTATTATTATTATTATTATTATTATGGTCGGACACAGGGGTCATGCTACCAGGCAAAGTGGGCAACTAAGTCGCCTAAAAAATGTAAACTTCGCCTTCTTCTGTTAGAAAAGCGAAAACTACTTTGCCCTGTGATTTTTTAGATGAACATTGAATGACTGTCCTGTTTTTGATGCTTCCTCACCTTGGCCAGGTTAGTTACAGTGTTATGTTATAGCTGATGGCAAATTTAGGCATATATATATATATATATAGTATGTACACGGTATCAATGATATACGAGATGTATATATTTTTCATTAGAAGGAAACAAGGCTTGCCTTTTAAAGAAAAATTTATAGGAGTGGTATATCATTGATGCAGTGTACATACTGTACATATATTTTATATATATCACATACAAATACATATATTTGCCCTTTGAACAGAGTTATGATTTACTACAGGCAGCTGTGTATTGACCAAGTGAATGAACTCCTCACATCCCCAAGTGTGTATGCTACAAAATGTAGTTATATGCCTTTTGTGGCTGTTTACAATCACCTTTGCATATTGATAAGTTGATTGTTTTCCTTTTTTAGTTTCTATTTTTCTTCACATTGATTAAATCAATATAATACACACTTATGATTTAAACATGAAAGATGGTTTTAATAATAAAGGTAGAGCACTACAAACACTTGGTTAGTTATGCCATTCACATGAACACTAAGCCATTCACCTACCGGCTCATGGAAATTAATGTGGAATAGGAACTAAGCAAAATGACGAACCACCAAGAGGTAATTAAAATATTTTAATATATTCACAGTTGATCTAAGTCATTATTCTACCACCAACCATAAACTCTCTCTCTCTCTCTGGTTGGTTTGACTTTAAAACTCTCTCTCTCTCTCTCTTATCCTTTGGTCAGTTTGACTTTTACCATCATTCATAAGTCCAGAGATATCGTGGGATGACACAAACAAAAATCCTCTACATTCGTCATTTCATAGATTTTAGCCTGTATTTTGCTATGTTGATCCAGAGAGTGAGAGAGAGCGAGAGAGAGGCCTTTGAACATTTTCATATTTAATTAATAATAATTGATGTTTTGAACATTATTGTATGTTTAAGGAACAACAACAAAAACAAAACATTAACTACATCACAGTATGTGTACCAAATAAGTAAGGAATTTACTGTATAATGTCGACATGGTTTGCAACTTTGTAACATAGATAAACACTGTTGATAAATCCCAAGGAAAGTGCACACATATTATGACAAACCATGTTCTTGTAGGTTACTTGGTGTAATTTCTATTTCAAGGTTTTAATTGGCCCAAATTCCTTTTCTCTCTCACTCCACATTTCTGCACAGTTAGTCCATTATGCATGAGAGGGGAGGGGGAACAGAAATCAGAAAGGATTGTGATGAAAATGTGTATTAATATAATTTATTTAGAAAACGAGGATTATTGATACTTATTATCATTATTTTTATACGTCACTAATGATTAATGTGTGGAAATTCATCAGCGATCTAGAATCAACTGCATACGGTAGCTAGAATGTTTATATATGCGTATTATTGCGCCATGGGCAGATCACAATTTGATATACCAATAGTATTGGTATATCAAATTGCTTTATACCAACACCATGTTATTTTTAATGTATGTGGTAATATATATATATATATATATATATATATATATATATATATATATATATATATATATATATATACTCACTTTTCTGTTTATTTCTGGATTTTATACTTGAGGGTATGAAATACTATCTATATCAAAAAGTAACTTAACTGTTATGTATAAATACATCGCTAACCCAAACTAAAATGCATCCTTGCAGTTAGCTTGACACAAGGTTGTGGCAAGCTTGTATCATCAAAATAAGCTTGCAAACAAATATTTGTTAGCTTGTGCAAGCTTGTGCAAGCATTGCACCATTTTTGGTCATTTTCTTACCAGCATCTGTAAGCTTGCACAATTTGCAAGCTTATAAAATGCGCAAGCTTCCACATATTTCCAGACTCAATTTCTTAGAGAATTTTTGTTCACTGCATGTTATATGCATATCAACTGCAAATAACTTTTAAACAATTTCGGATAGCATGTGTGCGATTTGTGTGTGATTTAGATTTTTTAACGTAGCTTTAACAATTTTTCAGTCATATCGTTACGATGTCTACAGTGTGGCAGTTTATAGTGATGTTTAGCACTGGGGCATCATGCCACAGACATGTAGCATGACGTCCCACCCAGTCACATTATCCTGACACCAGGCCAATGAGTCCTAACACTAACCTCTTAATGCTGAGCGCCAAGCGAGGCAGCTGTTAGTACCATTTTTGAAAGTCTTTGGTATGACTCGGCCGGGGTTCAAACCCATGACCTCCCGCATCCAAGGCGGACGCTATACCACTAGGCCACCAGAGCGGTCGCAGATAGCAAATGTGCAAGAAATAATTTTATGCTAAAGGTGACATCTGTTAATTTAATCATGTTAATTATTTAATTTCCAGCAATTACATTTTGTTATATTTAATATTACCAAATTTATATATTTTTTAATGTGGTAAATATCAAAAGTTTATAATAATAATAATAATAATAAATAATAATAAACTCCATTATTTACAGATGCAAGATAAGTAAATGAATATGATTTTATTTCATGTTATTATACATTTCCATACACTATCAAATAATGAGAAATTTTTTTTTTAAAAAGGGAAAAAAACAAGTGATTATTGATAAAATTCTATTGTTCTGAAGCCTTTACTTATCATCATGCATATTATGTGTCCCTGTTGTTATTACTGTTAAGTATTGTTGTGAATAGTATGAAACAGTATGTAGCATTATTATTGTTATTGTTGTCTGCTGCCAGAAGAAACAAATCATTGGCAGTTCTTTTCATACCAAATAAAAGCTTAAAATATATATATTATTATTGTTTTCTGAGAGAGAGAGAAAGAGAGAGATCCCATTCTGCCAGCATTCTATAAAGAATTAAGGTTCATGAACTGTGCTTTTCTGAAGAAAAAAAATAAATCAAATAATAAAATCACACAAGATGAAATGTGGTTTTCCATGACAGAGACCTAATTCGGCATTGAGACATCAACGGCGGTTACTTCCCTTGTATTCAGTCTTGAGACTGGTTTACAAAACCAAATCTGCATATAACATACCAGAGTCACGAAAATAAAAGGCAGTCTTGGTTTCAAAGAGGCTCCATTTTCAAAATTGTACTGTCACAATTTAGCTTATTAATTCAGGAAATTTCATTGCAAGCAGTACCAATACATGTGCAACAACCGATTATACTGTATTATGGTATTAGTGCTGCACAGTGTTGCTTAAATGTCAAAAGGTGACTTTGTAATCTTCCTCACTGAGACAACAACTTTGCAGATCATTATTATTTACTGCTGTGCCTGTCAAACTGCAGATTTTGATGCATTGTTGTCAGTTATCAAAAACAGGCTGATGAATTATAAAATTACATGCAAGCATCTTAATCTCATTTCTGTTTTTCTTAGGAACTTTTTCTTCTCGCGTATCAAATTTGGCAATTACCTGCTTGTAATTAACTTTAATTGAGAAAAGTTCAGAGATCACTGGATTGATCTGTTTTTTTGAATTTTGAATTTTCAAAAATGATGGCAGAGAGTATATTTTAAAGATCTCAAAATATCAACTTAGTCATTTCATTGCTTTCTTCTGTTTAAAGATGTAAAGTACCAATCATTTGGCAGATGTCATATATCTTTCAAAATGGATGGTAAAACTAATATTTAGGATCTCTTTAAAAGATGGCCAATTTGTGTATAACACTTATACAAGTTTCTGTAACTTGTGAAATGTTTCTCTATTGTTAACTTAGATGAAATGCCTTTGCCAAATAGGCAAGTAGTCAAATATTTTGACCAGGTTACATAGTACAATCATGTTGCTGTAATTTATTTCAGTGGACAGTACCTGACTCTACAAGAAGCAGGGGAGGATGAAGGATTTTATTCTGAGAGGATCTGTTTAGAAGAAGTGGTTCAGTGTATTCAAATGGCTAACATTCTTGTTTTTCACCTAATAGCATACAGTTTTAAGAGAAGGGAGGGGAATGTAACCATCTGACAGCATCCTTCCCCAACTGGATTTCTATATGGATGTGAAGCAAAAAGTTTATCAATCTTGCCATGCAGACAATATGTACAGATTTTTCCACATATTCAAGAAAATGGCTGTGCACGATTCCTCAGACTGAAGAGCTTGCCTAATTTCTGTGCAGACTTTCTGGAATGTTCCCTTAATACATTGGATATGATCCTGCTCATGTGATTTTCAGATCTTGTTAGATTCTATTGCTCATGTGAGTTCTACCTAATTTGCATGTTAAAATGCACACAAAACACGAGTTAGATCCCATTTGAGAATCATGTGTGCCAAACGGTAGCCAATTTTGGTGTTGGTGTCATTGTGTTTATAATTACAGTAAAAGTACCCTAGAGTACTTTCTTGTTTAATATGATCTTCATAAACTGGTAATTTAAACTAAGCTGATGCTGCATTTGCAATCTGCACAACAGGACTTTGCATTCCATAAAGTACCAGTATTATAATTTTGTCATTCGTGCATTCAAATACAAAACCTGAATATCACACACCAAAACTGCCTACTCTTCTGCACATGAGATTCTCGCATGAGATCTAACTCAGGTTAGTCTCATGTGCATTTTAACATGCAAATTAGGTAGGACTCGCATGAGCAAATAGATTCTAATAAGAAAATCACATGTGCAGGAATTGTTAACATGAGCAAGATCTTGCTCATATGAGCAAGTCTGCTCATGTGAAAATGGCATGCTTATGAGCAAGATCTTGCTCACGTGAGCTAGTCTGCTCATGTGAGCAACATGTTGCTCACATGAGCAAGATTTTGCTCATGTGAGGGACATCTTGCTCACATGAGCAAAAACAACAAAAGAAACAATAGTATTTAGTTTTTATTGAATATATGCATCTTTTACAAGAATTAAACAGAATAAGATCATATTCAAATCTAGTAATTATAAGCATATTTGAGTGCAATTATTGATTCTTTAATAAATTTCTCACACAAGAAAAATGACAACTAGTGTATGTATGTATATATGTATGTATGTATCTGTTATATTTAACACATCACTCGTTCTGCAAACTTTAAGGTCATAATGAAAGATACTGCAGGAAATTTGCTTCTCATGAAGACCATTCTCCACTGTTCCAGAAAATTCAAAGCAAACAAAATGTGTAATTAACATTAGTGCTTCTGCATTTCATCATGTATACTAGACATTCATGTGCCAGTCTGCAAAAATATTTTCACTTGGTGATTGTTCTCTTTGAATCGATGCACTTCCTGTTGACCACTGAATTTAAGTTAGCAGGCTCAGTTATGAACTGTTGAAAAATGAAACCTGAAATGGAAATGAAAAAAAAATTTGGTACAAGTTTTTTTTTGATCAACGCATTTGAGACATTCTGTAAGGTGGATTTTTGTAGACTCAATTGACAAGGTAAAGGAAAAATACATAATTGTTGTTTGGATTAGATGGCACTTTTAACACAGTGTCTATCTCACACTGCAAAAACAGAAACCAACCATCTTCCCAAGGACACACTTAGGCAGCCAACCCAGCCTGAAAATGCATCCCTTCGACTATGAGTCTAATTTGCTCTACCAATTGAGCTACCATAGTTCAGTAGCAAATATATAAACTGCACTACTGATGAGATACCTGCAAGTCATATCGCATATTCCAAATCTGACTACTTCTGGATAAAGATGCCAATGGGTACCCAGGTACTCTCCCATTGATAATAACCCGGGTACACATTTAAAAAAAAGTTTTCCAAGTTCAGATCGAGACAGACTAATGATTACAGTTCGAGGCTCGTGTCATGTAAGCATTTATTCATCATCACAGGGGCTCGTATGGTGCTTACAATTTACTTGTCATACATGTACTATAAAATAATACAATAGTATAATCCTTTATCGTGCAACCTATTTAAGATTCAACGCTCACATTTCAAGCTCAACTGCCCTCACTTCGTGCCTGTCCATGGTTTGTGCACCAATTTTCTCGCCACTTAAACACTCTTGTTTTGAGATCCTGATGACATTAACTGGGTCAATAACTTCTGTCAACAGCGATAGTAAGTACTGATTAAAAAATGTTTGACAAAATAAAACTTAAATACATACTACAATTCAAATAAAAGAAAGTACAGTATAAATGTCTAGTTTAACTAATGCCATTTTTGCTTCCAGTTTTTGGCCCTGGAGCGAGTGTTAGCTGCAAGTCAGGGCCGCTGTTCACATGTTTGTTTACTGGACCCATTTTATTAGTGGGAAACCCAAGACATATTTTTTGTCACAGCAAAGGCAACACAAAAACTTGGCTACTGTAGCATGCACTTCTTCTACCATGTTAGGAAAAAACGAACGAAATAGACAACTATACAGACTGAAATCTGTCAATGAAATATTTAAATATAAAGTAAAAAAAACCTTCATTATTTAATAACATTGAAAAAAAAATCAAATAAACATTTACCACGTGTGTAAATGTGTAACTTTTGTGTGAATTTTACATGAAACAGTTCCAAGAAAACAGATGGGTTCTTGAATGTGAAACCACTTGCCCAAGATTCATTCTATTATGATACTGCATACATAGCAGACCAGCCCAAATTGAAAATAAACGGTGCCAGATATCACTTAAAAAAAACAGAAAAAAATAAAAGCAAAAAAACCCCGGGATGTATCGATGTGACTGATGGATGTTATATGATTGAAAAATGTTAGAGAAGAGGGATTTTGTTAAATTTAAAAACATGCTGCACCAGACTGTCATTATGGGACGAACCATGGCAGGTCGAGGATAATACAATAATCATCATTTGTGGACTTTATGACTATTCACGAAAGTTACTGCAGACATGTAGACTTGTCGAAGTGAGTGTTATGCATAAAAAATTTATCAAATTCTTTTGTGTCTATTCTCGTCCTATCTACTAATCCACATGAATTTAGCTGATTTAGGTAAGTATCAAAATTAAATTATGTTTTTCATACAGTTTTCTGTAAAATATGGCATGTAATATATACTCTTTATGCTCAGATTATGCTATTTTGCCACTTATATTAGTAATAATTATGCTTACACCTCTTTTTGGCGTTGGCATGTGTGAACCTACAACAAAGCAGTTCAGGTTCACGTTTAATGCAATTTCCTTTTGATCGTGCACCCTGGTAACCGATCATTAGGACTGACAGGTACCCAGTAGAAATTTCCCAAAATTCTGACATATCTACTTCCGGAACAGTCCGCAGGGAGATTTTTCCTAAACTTTTAGGATACATTTTTCCAAAATATGTACATTTGCAATATATAAAGAAATTCAAAATCTGGTTTCCAATTTTTATATTTTAAAATAAAAACAAACTTGGGGGGGGGGTCAAATTTTAGAGTCTGAAATGCACATTATCATATGTATTACATCAAAAAATTTGAAGCATCTTATACATACCGTTTATTGGAGTCAGAATTTCCTCTGGCATGGCAATGTGGTTTTGTCTGACTTCTTCCTGTTGCTGTTGATGTTTTGCACTTCTTTCAAAGGATTGCTAACTTTGTTGTGTTGATTAAAATTTTGTGACCTTCCAGAAGTTTAATCTGTAAAAAGAATATGAGAGATTAGTATAATTGATCATTTTTTATCTATGCAGAACAGAAAAAATGCACTGAAATGGGAAAAAGATTTGGTTGGCAAAAGAGTCCTAGTATGTATAAGCATTAAGAAAAGCTGTAATCCTTATCCAATTAAATCTTTGTTTAAAATCCACCAATCAAGAGACTTGACAGACAGGGCAAAATGTCTTTTAGGAATAAAATCATGATTTAAGCTACTGCATTTGGTTCTCAATTGCATATGTGAACTTGCTCCACCCAATCAGCAATAAAATAATACGAAGAACATTTATGTTTGTCCAAACTGGGATAGGATTTAAAATTCTGAGTGGCTGGGTTACTAATTGTTTCAATCGGTAACGCAAGTGCTCCTCACTGAGGCACCCACAGAATTATTGGAGGGGGGAGGCAGACATGGTTGCACAGTTGAATTGTGGAAGGCATAAATAAGCTGTGAGACAATGTTGTTGAATACAAAGGAGGTTGATCATGTGGTGTATATATCATTTTTAGCAGTAAGAGGTAACCAGTAAGCAAAACCTTGGCTTATTTTTAAATGACCGAATTTATGTTTACACTTATAATGTTGATGATTCAGGCTATCCACTTTAATCATTCCATATGCAAAAATTGTAATAAGAAATGAGTAAACGTAACTCACCTCTTTCACTGCAAAGAACCAGTCCTTCATAATGATCCTTGAATCTTCTAATATGCATTCCTAACTACGTCGATGTCTTCTGTTTCATACTGGACATTAACATCAGTACTGACGTGGATATTGATATTGGTTTCTTAATGTCCACACTCTTGCGATCATAGAAATATGTAAGAGCCAACATGTTGCAGGAGAATATTAAATAGCTTTCTTCCTAAACAGCGTGGTCCTTGTTAAGTGAACATGACCTGTGCACGAATTTCTGTCTGTTGGGTTTTAAAGTGCTATTCTACACGTACACTGTAGGTCAGCATGCAGCATCTGTCGAGTTCATTTGAGGTGCCAAAAACGGTGAATTATTAGTAAACTAAACTAATGTATGACTGACAGTTAAATTGGAAGCAACAAAATGAGCCCCTACAATTTTACACTCCTTTGTACACATTTACTCAGGTATTTCTTAATGTTATATTTTATATATCAAATAAACGGTATTTTTATTATCAGATCTTTCATAAAAACTGAACTATAAGTGAATTCATATCATTAATAAGTTAATTAATATAGACATAGTTAATTTTAATGTTTTTACAGTAGCTTGGGCTGAGCCATGCCCCATAGGACACTAATGGTTCTAACAAACCAATTCTTCTACCGTGTACTCTGATAACCTTGGTGACAGACAAGTTAATGGAAATGTCAGTGATTTGTCTCATGATTATTTCAGTAGAAAACTTCTTTTATAAACTTTTAAATGACATGATCAGAACATTTAAATGTCTGCAAATAAACAAGATTTTCCATTGCCAAGAATATACATGTGCGAAAGAGTGCGAAACAGCTACACAATCAAACACGATGGGATTAGGCAGTTTCTTAGGGATTTATTAAATTTAATGTACAGTACATATCGTTCAATGGCAATGACAATTTAGTTTTAGCAATAGTGAATCAACTGACAGCTAACAGAGAAGCTGGATTTGCATTTCCATACAATAAAGTCACTGAATAAAAGACTAACAGAGCACATCGTTACCTGTAATAAGCCAAATTACACAATTCAGTCAGTATAAGATTTTATTGACTTTTGTGCGAACGTTAGGCATGGTAGAAAATGACGTAGTATATGTAGTTCTCCAAATCTTCTGGAAAAGGACTTGAGAGTTTATTAAGCCAAAAGGACGGTGCATCAGTGTTTATTTTTTCAAGATATGTGGCTATGTATTTGTTTAACAATTTTATAGTGGAGTTTGAGAAGTTTGATAAATTCTGAATACAGGGGTTGCATCATATGTTTATTTTATGTAGCATTCATTTTGAGGCAAAAGGTTTATTTCCTTTTTATATGTGTAAACTGTATATTTTTGGGAGAGAAACATTTCACCTTTTTATGGATTACTTAATTAAACATCAACCATGAACAGCTATGCAAGGTATTAACTTGTTTCTTTGACAGCTGCTAAAGTTTAATGGGTAGTCTGGTTATACGAGACCTTAATACTCAATTGTTTCATTTTATGAACAGTGAAATGAACAATAATATGTTCAAATACAAGGAGACTGTTGGGTCAAAATAAGACTAAAACTCACAATGAGAAAATCAATTGACAGATGTTTTAAAATATAAAAAAAACAACAAAGCAACAGCAAGAGCAAAATAGAAATGATGTCTATTTGACAATAATCGGGATGCTCAACATTCAACATTTGCACAAAATATACAAGTCCAAATTGCTCATGTGATAACTCGCATGAGAAAATCAAACTTTGAATAAATTTGAAATAAGTGTTTGATCAGAATCAAAGTCCAAGCTTCTCACGTGATAACTCACATGAGAAATTAGAACTCTGCATTTGCCTTATTTTCAAACATGGTTATATGTAATGGAAAGAATGTTTTCTAAGTTCTACATTCACATGTGAAAACTTAAATTCTCATGTGAACAAAATCTGCACATGTGAAAATCAGGTTAGTTTTTCC
Organism: Megalonaias nervosa; assembly: GCA_016617855.1. NCBI lineage: Eukaryota > Metazoa > Mollusca > Bivalvia > Unionida > Unionidae > Megalonaias > Megalonaias nervosa. The sequence goes on from JAECUM010010134.1 coordinate 35,365, forward strand.
TTGGCTCACAAGATCCAACAAACTGCACACATGAGCTTGCAAAATCTACATAATTTGCATACATTTCTAACAAGGTTCTCATGTGCAGCTTATGAGCAGCTATGTTAATTGGTGAGATTTGTCTGTATGGGTAACACCCATAATGTTCCAATTTGTTTTACAGTGTCTGGTAAATGCAGTATCTGATGCAAATATGCTGACATGTGCTTTTCACCATACAATACAGAGACTTAGCAAAAGAATTTTATAAGAAGTTCATATTTTCTTAACACCATTTTAAAATCTTTTACTTTACAGAAGGTTGTTTCAAGATAAGTGTATTTTTGTAAATAAAACTACTTCAGAAATAGTTGAAATTTGTTTCATTTATTTCAGATTTATTTTATATATAATCTCCGTTCTAATTTAACTGCAACAATTTTATAATGAACAGTATTCTTGAATGGTCTGTAATGTCATTCTTCATGCAACATTTTTACAGCAATGAACCTTGCATAAGCTTGTGCAAGCTTGTTTGTCTATGCAAGCTTGAGCAAGCTTGTTGTTTTTCCACACCAGCCTGCACTAGCTTGTTCATCCTTGCAAGCTTGCGCCAGCTTGTATATATTTAGGATTGTGCAAGCTTTCAGCAATCTTCCGCAAGCTTGCAATATTTCTTTCATGTGATTTGTGAAAGCTTGACCTATTTTTCAGTGCAGACTTGCACAAGCTTGCCACAAGGTTCCAAATACTAGCTTGCATGATAATAGTTTGTGCAAGCTTGTGATAAGCTTGCATGAAGAGCTTGCGATTTCAGTTTGGGAACTTTCATATATTTAGAAAGAGAGAAAGAGATAGACTAAGTTCAATATACAGAGTGACATTTTATTATTCCTATTGTATAGTTACTTGAGGGTATGGATAAATATATCAAAATCTAACAAACTTCAAGAGAGAATAAGAGGTGGAGTAGAGAGTCTCTTTTCATGAATGACATTTTCAAAGACTTTTTACATAGACGAATATCTAAATGTGTGTGTGTGATTTGGATTTTAACATAGCTTTAACAATTTTTCAGTCATATCACTATGATATCTGCAGTGTGGCAGTTTATAGTGATGTCTAGCACTGAAGCATCATGCCGCAAACATTTAGCACCATGTCCCACCCGATCACATTATCCTGACAAGGCCGACCAGTCCTAACACAAACTTCTTCATGCTGAGAGCCAAGTGAGGCAGGAGTGCCAAGCGAGGCAGCTTCTAGTACCAATTTTATAAGTCTTTGGTATGACTCGGCTGGGATTTGAACCCGTGACCTCCCACATCCAAGGCATATGCTCTAACCACTTAGGCCACCACAGCGATGTATCTAAATGCAATTTAGTATTTATTATTCAAATGTGTTGACTGTATGAAACAGAATATAAAATGTGACTGTTTATATAGTTGCCACATTTTTTCCAATGATACTGTTGTTTTAAACTTTAATAAATTGTTAACATTGTTGAACACTTTAAAAAAAATTTTGCTAACCGTGATCCACTGTTTAACTCCAAAAAGTTCAGACCATGCATTTAAATTAACCTACTAAATAAAAATCTCAGGATTTCTAACCAAAACGTTCTGGCAGGCCTGCATGATTCTGCAGGTAAAAGTGTCTAAGAAACTGAGCTAAACACAAAGGTTATTGCAGGTCACTGAAGTGTGTCACAGTGACCTAGGTTACTTTTCACTTGAGTGTGCAATGCTGTTCATGAAACATTGACATACCACCTTGTGTGGCTCTACAAGAAACAGTTGTTTTATAAAATGATCTGAATGCTAATTTTAATTTCATCTCAGTCTGACTGAAGATGTCCTTACAATCTGGTACAGAATTATCTACCCATTATATGCAATACACAAGATGCAAGTGAGAATAGTAATTAAATCAGCTAACTCATACACCTCAAATCAACTTTGGTATGTTGCAAAAGAACCCATAAAAGGATCACATGTAAGACTCACATGACATCTCACATGAGATCTCACATTCAGATTTTCTGAAACTTTCAGATGTATCTTACTGAGAATTTACCAAGTTTGAAAAACTCATACCAGACTTTTGTGCTAAACATTCTCAGTATGCACTTTCAGCAACATTTCCTTTTAGTTGCAGCTTATGTGACCACCCCATTTGTATGCTATCATTAGGTACTAGCTGAAAACTTCTGAACATCCATCTCCAAATGCTCATGTGAGCATTATAGAACTTGACAAGTTCACATAAAAAAGTTTACTCACATGAACAAATTTTATCCTTTCAAATTCTCACCTAAATTATAATTAAAATGCACACAAGCAACTCCAAGTTAGAACTCGTACAAGGATCTTATCAGCTTTATATTGGCAACTTTTGGTATCAATCCATAAGACAAAATTGCTTTGAAAAATGGCCAAAAATATGAAGTATGTACCTAAATTGTCCAACTTTAACTCGATAATTTGTGCCACAACATGGAGTCAAATTCAAAATCTATACCGAAATTTGCTTCAAAGCATTTGCCTGACACAACAAAAATGAGCAATAATCATACCTATACCAGACATCTATCTGCACACACTTCTGATATAGTTTGTATTTTTAATTCTATGGAAATCCCAATGCTTTGGTGATATCAAATGATTAATAAATCTGAGTAGGACTTGCTTGGACTTGAATTAAAAAAAGTCAAAAGTTAAAATGAAGAAGCTTTTGGAAAAGTAATTTTCCTGAATTCACTTTATGCAATATAACAGAATTATAGGTTATTCTTTTGTATCCTAAATGTGTAGTGCATTTTAAAATCTGATCTTTAAAACTGACATAAATTTGTTTTCCCCTGTATACTTGAATGAAGATACAACTCAAGTACAGCAGGGTACTTCCCAAACTTTTGTTACATTTATAATGAATATATAGTCAATACTATTTTAAGTGAGATACATACCTCAGCTGCTCTCTTCCGTGCCATCGACCTTGTCACAACCTGACACACCACCGCAACAGCGATAGTAATTCCCAAGGGGTATGACCATCATTGACACCACACTTATTCACTAGCAAATGCTGGTTCTGGCAATAACTAAGTACTGAAAGCACTGAGATATGGCAAGCACCAAGGGAGGATTTCAAGCACTGATCAAGAATACTGAAAAAGACAAATATACAAGAATGGTAATTTTACACTGGGAACTGTTAGAACAGCCTGAAGAAGATCAAAAGAAAAACATACATGTTAGACACTTCTTAAGGTGAATATGATGCTTAATTGCTTTATAAAGTAATAAACCTCATACTGACCGATGTGAAAATCAATGTCATGAGCTTTATGGGTTCATAAAACCTAATATTCATAAATTCAAAGGTCTGTAATTGTTTCATTCTATAATTCTGAGAAAAAAATGTAAACATTTGCCTTAGAACTGTACAAATGCTATTTTGACTGCATAATGCTAACAACTTAACATTTTGACATGTACAAGATAATGATTTTATGAACATGTGACAACAATAGTAATGTGATAGGGAAAGATCACTTATGACATCATGTGCCATCCAATGAAAAACTATCTCATACGAATTATAGATTAATGAGTAATTTCCATTTTCACCATTTGATGTCATGATTATCAATGAGAACAAAACATGGTGCTGTTGAAAAAATGCCTAAAAATAGCACAGTAATATCCATTAAATTACTTTCAAACAAACTTGTGACTGCAGCAAAACAGAAAGAAAACCTGACTGCATGTACTTCTAAATTTTCACATTGGCAATGATGTCTATGTCACCAGAAATATTACAACTATGTCTTGATAATTACTTAGAATAACAGATTATATTCATATGCAACAATATATATTTTGTCTATAGATCTTGTAAAGGCATTTTGAAACAATTTCCTAGAAAAAAAATTGTAGATAGAACTTTTAGGTACTTTAACTTTTGGGATTTAATACTAAAGTCGAAATATTCATATCATATTTGTATCATATTCCGTAGGTGCAAACTTTCATAATTATGAACATATAGTAACTATTACATGATTAAACTGATGAATTGTAAGTTAAACACAGTTTGATGATTTGTTTCAGTTTAAATGTAAAATCCTTTGTAGTATTTGTAAATAATGACTAACAAGAAAACTATGTTCTACTATACTTTAAATTATAGACATCAAATATGAATGAAAGGATTTTGGGGGACTGCAACAGTATTTTGGTTACATAAGAATGATAAGCCATAATAAAAAGTTGCTTTCATTTAACAAAGTTGTAGAACAAATATAACATAACACAATCGAAAAGTAAACATATCATTAAAAGAGATTGCTCCTGGACATTTATTAACATTTTGATCTCTTGAGCAAAGATACAACTGTATAACAAACAAAAGTTAGATTTGTTCTTAGTAACCGATTATAACTGATTATCAGTTGGTTAAGTGGAACAGATTATTGATTATGAATTTCTGACTGATTCCCATCACTGTTACAGTTTTTACTATTTTGATGACGAGATTGGCTCTTGGCTTACACTGGCATGGCTCCCTACTTTAGAAATATCTTGGGCACAAACACTCTATTCTGACCTAAATATATTTGTAAGTTTGTTATTTCACCCTCACTTAGGTCAGAATTATTTAGATTAAATCCTAGAGGCTCAACTACACTGATATATATATATATATATATATATATATATATATATATATATATATATACACACACACACACACACACACAACTTTAAATTATGTACGAGTGTTCATGAACAGTAATGAGTGGGCAGTGGGGGTTATAAAATCTAACTTTCATTATCAACCAATCCCGGCCAGACAAACCCATACAACACTAGTTTACGTTCTAGACTGGTTCCAATTTATCAATGTAATTAGTACAGCAAGTTCTATATCCACCTTTGGTTTACTTGACACACCTAGGAATAAGGTCTCACTGGACAGTTTTTTTGGCAAATTTTCATCTGACGATGACCTATTGCAGAAAAATCATTATAACATTACATTAAAGATACAAATAAAAACTAACTAATGATTTTTGTTGAAAGGATGCTTGCGAGATTCTGACTGAGGTATTAAGGTTAATTCCTTATGCAACTGGTGGCTTTTATACTGAAACGATACTACCACCAACCCCTCTTTTTTACATTCATTTTTAACACAAAAGAGCTATTTTGAAAATTTTCCTCTCACAAGGCAGCTCAAAGAATCAGTGTGTACCTTATTCATCTTTAAAGTTCACTAGTACTATAAGAAATTAGCATACTTTTCATCACCCCTCAACCATCTCGATTTTGATTTTCATAAAAAATCAAATACACAAGTGAGCTCAAAAAGGTCCATATTTTTAGAAACCGATATCAAAACAAACCATAATAATATTATCCACTTGACCAGAAAAGTCAATGGCAGTTCATAGCAGAAGAAGTTTATGCACCCCAACCCCAAATTTATACCTGCAATTTTCATGTCCGAAGGTCATTTTTGACACCATGTGATGCTCACAGTGCAAACACAAGGCCTTTTCCTACATGACAATTCTGCAAAACAATGTGTACTAAACAGGCTGATGCAATTGAAAATAGTTGTCATCCAAGCCGTTTTTGAGATATTCTACTTGCTCCAAACCCATGTGTTTACGGCTATGGGAGGCTAGCTCTTCTTCCTAGCCAACTATTGGTATTTCGCTATCAACATACTGCAGAGTAACTATGGAAGATGTACATGCCTGACATCAATTTCAAGAACAACACAAGCCTGAAACATCTAGTTCACAAATATATCCATCTCTTTAATTAGTAAACAATAAAAGCTGAAAAAGTCACACCATAACCTTAAGTTAAGAAATTTGCCAGGGGCCAATTTACGAAACTGTACCCTGCCACCTTAAAAATTTGGCTGAAAATGGTTTATGTCAAAAATTGCTACTTTGTCATGCTGTAAACAGTTCTCACATTGGGGTACAAAACACAGTTACCTCCCTCTCTAATGAGAATTACATATAACACTAAGTGATATATGGAAAAAGGAAGGAAATATAATGAAGCTAATGCATAAAAATTATTTAAAGACACACAAAGAAACAGAAAAGTATAATAGATGTGGCTGACTGCACCGTAACAAAATTATCAGTTCTCCTTAAGAATTTGGCTGAAAATGGTTTATGTCAAAAATTGTGTACATATCACATATTTAGACATTATCTAGTACAATGGTATAAAGGAAAACTTTTTCTGCACAAAACTAAAAATGGTATTAGTCTTTTAGAAAAGTGACTACTTTGCAGCAAAAAGCACTGCATTATTTACATTGTGAGTTATGACTGACTGCATTTCTTGAAATATTTCAAATCGTTTGCAACCTACAATGCTTTTGGTCTTTGTTTACCACAATAGCATCAGGACACAATAAAAATTCCTCTACAATGTTTCATGAATGTCAAGAACAGATTTGGAAGTTATAAATTTTAGGAGTGAATGACAGAAATGCTATGTCAGATGTCAATGACAGAAGTGAAAAGTTTCTATAAACTCTTCTATCAAACTTAAAGAAATCACACATTTAAGTAAATAATGTGCTTTACAAGTACTTTTACACTGATATAAAACAAGCAGTTCCTAACCTTTCATTATCATTCTGGAGATGCTGATAGCAGCATCAATGTTGTGTGGGTGTGTGTTGGGGGGCGGGTAATCACAGCAACAGTCTAGCTAATCTGAAGAGATCAAAGTTGAATCAATTAACATTAGACCATGCTGGAATACTGTTATACTGATGTGTGGGACCCTGTTAAACTTACAAAGGGACATATCAAATAAATTCATTGATACATAGCCACGGAAATTGACCATACATATACAATTACTCAATCAAATTTAACAGAGAAATTTCTTCTCAGACACCAATTCACTTACAACTGACTTTAATGATTTCTGAAGTTTACAAAATCATAGTAAATTATAAGATAAGGTATAGAACAAATATTTACAGTGGAAAATTCAGTTCAAGTTAAAAAGCATTTCACCTGCTTGGCTTCTAATAAGCACGTACCATAAAATAACTCCTGTGGAAGCTAGATCTTTCCGTCAAAGTCACTCTCTTGTGCACTTAGATCAGAATGAGTATCTGGATGAGATTCAAGCTATCGTTTCTTTCAGCATGACTAACCGATTAATCCTAATCTTTTACCATGCAAACTGAGACCTGCAAAAAGAAAAGAAACAAGTGATATTGATGTAGTTTTAACATTCAGGGAAAAAACAAGAATTTCAGAGCAGAAACTGTATGTGTATTGTCAAATGCATGAAACTGCCACTTCATTTTAAGCTTTTCCCCCTTTGTTAACTGAACCTAGAAATTTCAAGACATATACAAAACACTGAAACATTTCCTATTATCACCCATGTGTGAGATATGAATCTCTTATGTCAACTTCACAATGTGGTCATAAAGGTAGAAACTATGTCGGTGTGCTACAACTTTCATTCTTCTCACCAAAATATAGCAAGCAATATGCCATATGCATCACTATTTCTAAGACCGTTCCACTGGTGACATTCAACATTCAC
>JAECUM010010135.1:0-76635 GCA_016617855.1 Megalonaias nervosa
AATATTACCGACATATGGTCAAGGATCACATGCAGATATTTTTTTTCATCCAATGTGAAAAAGTTTCTCCAGCTATCACTTTTTTCTTTTTAAAACCTTGGAGGTTTCCATATGCCTTAAACTTTAGCAACGTGTTAGCTACATTAACAGAAAGAATGCATCGTAGAACCTCAAATATTCGAATACTGTGTGACGCAATTTTTGTTTTGTTTTTCGAGTATCGAATGTTTTTATAACTTGTGAAATCGAAAAATCTCAGAGACAACTAATAACTTGCAAGTATAGTGCAACATCTCTCCCAGACACCTAATGGATCGAACAATTTCGGAAACTGAAAGACGATACTTCCTGCTTCTAAATCTTCCTCCATATGCTGAGAGTCATTTCCAGTCTGAGATTTTGAGGCAGAAATTCAGTATAATAAACAACAATTATGTTATACGAGTATTGTAGTGTATCCATCACTATGTTAGCTTTTATAATGCATAATCGTCAAATATTTTGTTCAAAGAATACAAATATTTTATTTTGTTAAACAAATTTGTGTGTTTATTTCTTTGCTCGCCTATTCGTTTATGTATTAGATCGTATGTTTTCAATCGTTGTAATTCTGAACCAGTTTTGAAATCACTTTGTAATGGGAAAGAAAACTATGATCTGTGACATTAGTAGCACTATTATTATGCATGCCCCGTGTCGTCAAAAGATGTAGCATTCAATACATGGTTATCTCCCATTTCTATGTTTTCATTCTATTTTTCAGTACATGTATCATACCCTCTGTTTTTGGCATCAATTGGTCCCACTACGTCATGTTGATTTTTAAAAAAATGTCTTTGTTGAATGTGCATCAGTGCATGATCGTATTTTGCATTTGTATGCTTTTGTATACAAGATTGTGTTATCGCCGTTAAAGAAATCCAAATAATTGTGAGATAAATACTTTTTAAATAAAATGAAAAAAACTTTAGAACGTGATTATATTTTCTCTTTTAATTATAAATACAATGCATGTGCTGTGATAAGCTAATTGCTTGACTTTTGTTTTCGTTTTCAGAGTGGCTTACTTATTTTGATGTTCTTGGTCCACGGTCGCCCTCGTGATTTAAAAAACCGCAATACCAGTGTTAAATTGTAACCCAACGACACTATATTTTTCACTACGATCACAACTATAAATGAACTTTTGAAACTTTGAACAAATATTTTCCAGAGAGATAAGAATAGTTAGAAATGGAAATCACATGAAAGCAATTAGTTATCAAATATTAAAAAAACAAAAATAGTGTCATATTTGAAAGTCGATGTTTAAATTGTTTTCTCCTTTTTTAAAATTCCTGCTTATCATGCGAGTCTCTAAATGAAAAAGAACATTAAAACATACAGAACATTAAAACATACAGAACATTAAAACATACAGCACATTAAACAAAGACGCAGGACACATCCCAATGGGTGTTAATTGATGCTTCTGATAGGAAACCGATATTAGTGAAGTAAGTAATCAGCACACCCTTTTACTTCTCTCAAGCTGTCATTCTCACACTTTCTCTACATTTCGAAACTCTCATTTTTTTAAAACAAAGGTAAAGTAGAATATCGACCAAGAATACAGTTAGTACTAATTAATTTAGCATTTTTCTGGACCTAGCTATGGGCATCTCTTTATACATCCTCTCTCTCTCTCTCTCTCTCTCTCTCTCTCTCTCTCTCTCGTCACATATGACAGAACAATAACTTCCGCTTAGTATTTTTACAGCAGGAGCTTATATGGAAAATAGTTTCATTTGTCACAAACTTCGCAATACGACCACAATTAATTCTTTCTTAGGATTTTCATTCGGCTTTTTATTTTTTTAATTTTTTGTTTTGTTTTGTTTTTCTTTATACTTTCGCCTGATTGTTTTGCAGAGAATATTGTTTTCATTATTCAGTATTTTACACCGTTACCTCTTTATGGTAATGCTTGAACATTATACACATATTTGGTACCAGTGTATTAGTTTCTCAAGTTTTGTGAAAAAAAGTGTAAGGATGACGCCTCGATATTGGTGAAGTCAACTTCGTTAGACGTGCCTATACCTGGCATCAGCTAGTGTCAGTTCCGTCACCCAAACGTGTGTGTGGCATATGACGTTGTGGATATTTGCTTGAAACGAGTGATAAACGGATATATTACATCGAGTAAGTGAAAAACTCTGTATTTTATTCACAATATGAAACATATCCGTTATTCACTCGTATACAGCAAATTTTTTATGTTCCAATATATTGGTTATCAAGGTATTCTGTATAACAGATATAATAGCAGATTTCTTACTAGATCCCATGCGATGTATGCGGTATACCGTTTATGTTCTGTTGTTTTTTTATGATTATTCACATCGAAAATATATAGTTACATAATTCTCCTTCCCAATTGAAGTAAAATAGCATATTAAGAAAAATAATTCACACTATGTTCAGATTTGAACTCGAGTCGTTTTTGACGAAATATAGACCCCTTTACTGGTCGGGTACGTACAAGTCAAAGAATTTCACAATTATCTTGTTATCGACGCGGCAGTGAAAATACAGGGTTGGCCTTAGCAAACGCGTGGCCCGAATTGGATCATTTTTGACAGGCCCCCCCCCCCCCCGGATTTACGCACGGGACCCCCTGTGAGCACGGCATTTGGAAAGAAACTTTTAAACAAGTTTTATATGATATTGAACTTAACATTTTTTCCATCGCTTTAAAATTACTTTACAGATATATTTTTAAAAGTTATCAACGAGCGCTGGGCCCGATTGGGCCAAATCGGTCCAATCGGCCTAAGACCGGCCCTGAATGAAATTATTTCACTCCAGTGGATTATCACAATTATTTTACTTGGAAAATCTAGAATTTCACTGCTTAGCAAAAAAAAAAGTACATATTTATATTGTGGGGTACAATTAATTACTTCGTCAATCAATCAGAACTCCTGTTGAATCTCAAAATCAGTAAAAAGACTACTAAAAAAAAACAAATTGTCAGTAAAACGTATATTCCTGCTTTGGGTAGATGCGAATGTGTGCGGAAAATAACCTAAACTAATTTAAAATTGGAATCTGCATCTGACTCGATACGTTTAACATTTTTATCGGTACGATCTATTAGCTGTTACAGATATGTCAGACAATCCAATCTTAAAGATGTGTGTAACCTTTAAAATTAATTTACGAAATAATTTTGTCATCAAGCTTAAAAATAATTTCTGCCTTAGATAGACATATAAACTAAACATGTTGCTATTCATTAGAGTTAGAGAACTTTTTCAGCCTTGCAAAACAGTTGTTTTGCGGCATTTGTTGAGCCTCGTGCTATTAACGATGGAGATTCTCTGTTTTGCACCTGTTAGAAATGGCCTCCTACCAAGAGTTCATATGATATTTTGTCAGTAGGAAATTAAATACATGACATGAAAATAAATGCAAATATTTGGTTGTCAACTACAGTATATAGATAGATGTTTGAGAAATCAATAATGGAAAAAACCCCATCTAATAACCAGTGGGAGGATCTCCATGTATCTAATACTCTCTTTGTATTCCTCAATACAACAATTGACTGGTTCTTTGACGGTAAAACAACTAGTGGTCCGATAACTAAAGTATTGCTTGTTTACCGCGATTCTTTTCAACTAAACCTAGCACACTGCAAATTCCTCTTATTGGTGTACATTCGTCATCGTTGTTGTTGTTGCTGTTGTTGTAGGGTTTAACGCCATTTTTCAGCACAAGATAGGCTATACATGGAGGCCAGTATAACTGGTGGAGGAAGAACCCTGGAAAACCCGGGGGAAGAACCACCGACCCACGAGAAGCTACTGGCAAGCTTTCTCACGTACCCAAGGTTAGCCGAGCCTGAGACTCGAACTCACGCAGACAGAGGTGAGGTGGCAGTGATCCGGAAAGGTGAGCGCTTTAGACCACTCGGCCACTCGGGGTCACCATTCGTCGTTTTAGTCCACAATATTTGTCGTCAATTACATTTATTCTGGTATGTTACAGACAGACCTTCCAGCCTCATTTTCTTTTTCCTTCTCTTAGGTATTAACTAAGTATTTTTAATTGCATATAATTTTAGATTTTACAAAATGCATTTTTTTTTAGAGTTTCTAAGAAAATTATTTTGATTTTGCCATCAACAGCAACTTTGAAGTTGTGGTCTCGACGACCGCAGGAGTAGTGCAAAATTAAATAAAATGGTTCACCAGTACTTCATGTTCCAGATTATTTTAACTCCTGTAGCTCCGAAATGCTGCTCGACTTAAAACATCCAAGATCATATAATTATTTTATCACATGGTTCATAGAGGCTCAGACAGAACTTGTTAAAAATCATTATGTTACTTTAAAAATGTCTTTATGAATGAAGATTACCAAGAATGTTTAATCGTAAACTTCTAGATGGTACTGGGAATTGGCAAGAAATTTAATGGCAAACCTGAAGATGGTACTGAAAATAAATTAGCAAGAATATTTCATGGTAAACTTGTAGATGGTGCTAGAAATTGACTTTAAGTATCAGTATAAGATGTTAATCATTATTTGAAAGTTTGAGACTTTTGTCATTCTAAGTCTTGATATTTGATTGTGGCATCTTTAAATATTTTTATATTTAGCATGTAACAAGACAGAAGAATGTCTGTGTTTGTACTCTAAGTATTGTTCTCAAACAGTTATTGCTTCTCTCTCTCTCTCTCTCTCTCTCTCTCTAGTAAAATGCCTAAGATGTTGTTTTATACTCGTTAGTTTCAGAACTATGACTGATGATTATATTGTCGCACTGAGTAGAGTTATTTCTATATTTTATTTTGTTGGTCTTGTTACTCCGAGGCTCATGAATTGATAGCCATCAGTTATGAATCTCAGAAACATTTTTTATCTTCAACGAAATTTAATTAATTATTTATTTTGGAAAACCCGCAAAACTCATATTTGTTCGTTCCGACAGATAACTTGCCTTCCCATAATAGAAAATCTCATAAAAGCCTCCGAGATTTGCTTCCCCTGGCCTTTCAATCAGTTTTGTCAATATTTTGTAGTTCTTCAGTGTGGTGATAATTCTTGACACGTATTAGCTCTCCAAACAGCTTGAAGTCTCTGCTATATCATTTTCATTCTTTGGTTTGGAAAGAAAGAGATTTTATTACGAACCTGTGATAATTAAACCACCCAAATCTCCTACAGGAATTTGCCTATCCTCTTGACCATGCTGAAAGCAGTTTTTGAAGGCTCGTCCTTTGGTTTTGCATCTCAAGCAGCGGGAGGGGGTGGACCGACTCCCTCCCCCCCAAAAAAAAATGGCTGCCGACAAATTTTTTTGTTACCCATCAATAAGCCCTCCATTGTGGAATCAGACGCTTTTATGAACAAAAGACAAAAAAATTTCTAGCGAAAGACCTAAATTTATACGAGATTCACAAAGCCATCATACTGTAATCTGACACTTTAAATAAAATAGCAAAAGGGAAGTGCCCGCGACCAGGCTGATTGACATTGGATATCTCTTAAATATTGGGTAATTGTTATATTTTTCTTTTTCCATTGTAATTGTTGGATCATTTCAGAGTATTTTTCTTTTTCCTTTTTCTTTTTGCATTGTGCATGATTACACACCTTGGTGAATCACTAAGTGCGAAACTAAATTTTAGAGATTCGGATTGCTGTCCAGGTTGAATTTTAGTTTCGTAAATTTATAGTCAAGTGAATCTCGGCGCTTTAAAATGAATGCCCTTTGGGCTCAGGAAGGGCCCAGGTAAGTTCCACCTGGTTAGTTTTTTTTTTTTTAGAATTACCCATTTAAGTATATCTCGTCTTTTTTCGATGCGTCGCAGGTTCCCCCAATTATAAAAGCATCTGTCGCAAGACGCTGACAATATGTCAATCACGTTTTTTCGGACTTGAACTGATGAAGACATTTTCACTGTCTGAACTCTCTTACCGAATCAGCCACTGTCCCACTTAAGAACATACGATGAAGCTGAAATAATTTATATGAGCATACACTTACTGAACAGACAGACAGACGTTGAACATACACCACCTATTTAAATCGTGTAATTTATTTCTCTGGTAGTTTTATTTAATGTAATTGGTATATTTCTTCAGCGAATATACAATGGTCCGTTGTCATCGCTCATCAGCTACTTATTGATCGGTGTTAGAACATCGTTTCAGACAACAATGAATTATAATAAAATGTTCAAACGTGTATCTGATCCAGTTTTTGACAAGGACGCACCAGCACTCAAGGATGAGTCTGTGCGTGATTATCAGTATTATTTTATGAAGCACGAGAACCAAACCAACGTGGGCGAATCGAACTATAAGTCCAAGATACATCCAGGTATTTCCTGCCATCCGAGGCATTTATTGAAGTTCAGGGTAGATTTTTGAGAGATAACAGCAATCCATACGCTGCAAATGACCAATGTGGATTTGTTAATAATGGTGTTATGGCGTTATTTAAAAGTGCAGTGTATATGATTGATAATAGACAAATCGAATTATGCCACAATGACGTCGATGATGCTACAATGATACTCGGTCTTGTAAGATATTCCGATGATTATTCAAAGTCCGCTGTTCCATCAATGATGTTCTCAAAGGATATTACTGACCATCCTAACCATACACAGTATGACATAAGACGACCAAGAAACATCGTCGGCGCCACTGACGCCAATGTAAACTCTGTAGTCCACAGCGCTAATCCAGAATTTAACCTGGGATTTGCGACACGACGATTTCAGATTGATGATCATGGTAGATTCAGTTGTGTGATACAGTTGCCGCATATCTTTGGATTCTGCAGACATGTTAGAAAAGTTATCTTCGGAGCCAAACATACAGATGAGTTAGTCCGAAACTCCACTGACAACGATGCAGTTTGGCGACATAATGTTGCAGCTGCAGGTAAGTAGTACTAACAAAACTTGCGTTGTGGATGCCAACTCGGTTGTTATCATTCATGGATAACGGCGGCAAGTCAACGTTGTCTTGGCTGACAATGACCACGGACTCAGTTACAAGCACAGCAAACTCATTTGCATGGCAGATAGAGTCTTAACAAGAAATTTCAGTAACACGACATATATTCGTTGCGTTTCAAGATAACACAAGATTAGAAAATCAAGTAAGAAATCGGATGGTGTTTGATAGAGTAGCTGTGTCTACGATTTCGCTGAGGATAAATGGACATCAGGAACCATCCGAAGACGTAATACTGAATTTCGAGCAAAACAACGTAGCACGGGCGTATCATAGTTTGATGAGATTTATGGGGCGTGATCAGAATGTTGATTCTGGTTTGCAGATATCTCAGCGTGATTTCTCAACGCTGTATCCAATCTATTATTTTTCACTGAATCATCTGGATTTGTTCAATCTGTCTTCGATATTTACGTGCGAGCAACTGTTAATGATGTACCTGCTGGTCCTGGTGGTTACAGAGCAATCGCTGTTATATTGTCAGATAAAACAACGTTGCTTGAAGATGTTTGTGGACAAATGAGAGTTGTTGATGCACCCATAGAAAACATGTAAATGTTTTCCGAGCATGTAATTAGATTATTCATGATGCTATAATGTCATATTATCACTTCAATGTTACTCTAACATCTGGTTCGATTAAAAATCTTCAATTCGCAACGAAGAAGTATTTTGAGGCAAAAATAACTCTGAAATGAGCAGCGTTGCAGGGTCTAAATAAATTATTATTGACTGCACGTCTACTCAAACACTACAATGACACCAAGAAATCAAAATCTGGTGTGAGACTTGATCTTTCTGCGAATGCGATCAGCGACAGAACAAAAACCGGTGGTATATATCCGTTTTTAGCAGCGTTACCAGCGCTAATCTAAGCAGCTGCTACAGCTGTCGCAAAAGCAGCTGCACTTGATGCCGTTGGAACAGCTGCCGGTATGGCACTGAAAAGATCAATAGGACGCGGCATAAACACCTAAAAAAATAGGGACGCCGTCTAAGATTACCAGGAACTCTGTATGGTCAAGGTCTGAGACTACCATGGACGTTTCGCTAAATCTCACCAAGTCCAATTTTGATTTATTTGAAGCTGCTCGGTGATTAAACATAAAAAAAACTTTAGAGATACTTTACCGGTAAAATCGTGTTAAAACCGGTATCATTAATCTCGATGGAAGTTCTCGCCGTGGTACTCATTGGGTTGCATACACGGTTGATCCACGTGGAGTTGTTTATTTTGATTGGAATGGATTAGCACCACCGAGAGAATTTTTACAATATAGTGGCTTAGCCGGTGACATACCAATCTGGTATTCAACATTACCAACACAGACAATAACGAATCCACCAATATGCGGTCCAGAAGTGCTTGTGGTACTTAGTGCTGTGTCAAGGTCATCCGCGCCGTCTCATAAAGTTGTGCATGAGTATATCGCACGTCGTTTTAAACAGGTCAGTGGTTTATAATGGTGAATATTTACAGAAGATCTGCTAAAGGCAAGCCCCAGGGTAACATCGATTTATCAAAATATGCGACACGAGATGAACTCGCTGATCTTTTGCGTCTTGCCGATTTTGACACAAACGAGGATGTTTTTCAGGATAAGCAAGGACGGTTGAAGACGAGAGCAATATCCCGTTGACAGATATTATTCTGCGAGTTCCAGGCGCGACCGAAGATAACTTAGTGGTGTTTACTAAAACAGGTAAGCTTAAAGAATCAAAAGAATCACTTCTAACAATCGCGGGGGAGATTGCTGGAAGTATAAGAAGAATTGGAGACATGATGTATGGCGATCTCAACATGAGCAGAAATACAATTATCAATGCGAGAGAACCAAAATCAGATGATGAAGTGGCAACAATAAAATAAGTGGACAACAACAAAACTACGATCAGAACTGAGATCAGTAAATTCGTTGCTGTAGCCGGTGTTGCAATGACTGGCGATCTCAACATGAGCGGAAATATCATTCCTAATTTGAGAGAACCAGAATCAAACGATGACGCTACAAAGAAGATATACGTGAACAGATGATGACCTCGTTAATGACAATCAATGATGGACTGACCACGTTCAGATCTGAACTACTACTTGATATACTACTATATAGTAATCATATAACCGTGTTTACGAATTTTCGAGGAGCCATAAATAGAATCTTCAATGGATTCTTTGGGGTTCCAATTTTCGTCGATATTAGTCTCACTGAAATTCGCACACGACTCGATGAAATCGCTGAAAAAAAATCAAAGCGATTCAAGATAGCGTTGTTCATATAACTCCGCTCATCAACTCGGTATACACAGTATCGTCTGAATCGGCAACGTGGTCACAACAAAACAACTGCATCAAACATACCGCTGAGGTCACCGGGGTGTACAGGCTCTCCGTGTTTAGTGCTGCGAAATTTAGGATATTCACCACATTTTCATGGAGTTATTCAACCGATAGATTTCCCATAACCGTGTCGGTCGTATTAAATCAAAATACCGAGGAAACAGTCATACTGGAACCAACAGATAGAGTCTTAACCGCAACGACATATTGCGGGTGTCTGGAATTCGTCACGAAAACACCTCAATTGGTAACTTAATATAACACATAATGAATCCCACACAATCATTTCGGTATAAAAATCAAGCATGTGCGTGGAAGGCGTCGCTGGAAGAAATCATCGACAAGCACATGATAAAACAAAAAAATAATATCGCAGGTGAATCATCGTCATCGACAATATTGTATACACGGTTTCCTCGCTGGTCGCTGAAACAACGAAGTTAATCGGCACATTATCGGCGACACATGTGATACCGCCTGTTGCTGGAATAGGTGTCGATTTTGTTGTCGGTGTTGCTGGTATCCTCAATATTGTCGCGTTAAAATATCTACATGTAGCAGTAAGAAAATTGCACGAGCACACGGAAAAAAACTTACGCTGCGACATATGCGTGTATAAATATATCATCGATACTGGCAATGGGGTTAAATGATGGTGCATTATCAGACAATGAATTGGCTGAGACCAGGGATATTTATTATCGGCATCACAAGAACGCCAACACACGTTGAGGGCAACAATGTTGCCAACGTTGCCAGCTCCAAATTTAGAATCCGCCGCATAGGTAATAATGATCACAGAAATAACCACAAGACTGGAACAGATTGTCGCTAACACAACACCGCCGACGACCACAATGATATCAGCAATGTCAACATAGCCAGAATTCGATATTGGTTTTCCAACTCCGATAAGACCTCCCGATGGTTGGACACTTGAGATCGCACTGGTACAATTATGACTTTATTATAGTTAGCCAAATATCAGAGAAAAATCATTTGGGAGATTAGACGCTAATAATTTGCTGCTATTTTCACACAAAGCCACCACTGAAGGAACTACCGAGCCAATCCCAATCTCGGAAGTCGTTACCATCCAAACAGGATCAAATCAAACAAATCAACGATGAACTTCAGCGCAGAATCAAATCAATAACAGGCAGATAATCGAATATCGCTATCAAGGTATACGAGCCAACGCTGAGTGCCACCATAGAAATATCGACGCCAATTTACGCCGTTGACATACACAAGTCGTCGATCAGAACCATGCTGGGATGGCCGCTAGAAGCACCAGCTCTTGTTAAACCACCACGTCCAGTGCGATCTGACTTTTTTTATTCACCGGACGACCACCCTCGTCGGTGGGATAGAGTTCCATAGTATAAAAATCTGTTCGAGAAATGGCCATATCTGGATAATAAATTTCTTCAATGAGAAAAATTTGAAAACGCGATTGCGAAGGTGTACGAAATAGCACAGCCAAACCTAATAGAGCTGTTTGAGAAGTATATACTTGTATACCTAATGAATCTGTTAAATCAAAAATCGATTCTGAAATGAGAAATATAAGAACTTTGAGTATCGATGCTTTACGTTTAGCAGTCTATATTCATGAGGCAACCATATTTGAGAAGGACCCCTCTAAGCAAAAATTATTTTATGATCGGTTTAAGAACACCGGACGACGATCTGAGTACGCACAAAATATCCGGGCTTGATTCTCATAAGATGAAGCAGTATATCAGTGATATAGCTGACGAATATCTTCCGAAGATTGTTGCAGTATGGGAGAAAATAAAAGGCCTTACAGATATTCTCCGAAATAACAACGACCTAACAGGTGGTGGTCGTCATGTGTCGCCGGGCATTGTCAATATCACGTCAACAATTTCTGTAAATCTAGTCTGTGACGCAGTCGACGGTAGCTATTACGCGTCTGGGCAAGCTTTACAAGGACATGCCAGCTTTACAGCTTTTGTTCGGATGTCGGTGCCCGTTAATCTTGTTTATTTACGATGTCATAATCTTTCGCTGTCACGTTTTCTTCTAACCGACCAAGACGGTAATTTATTGGACACGCGTGGGAAGAATTTTCTGTTACTTTGTATGTGCATGACAGGCCGTGAAACAACCCACGATGAACGGTCTCTCTTGGCCAGTTACAAAAAATAAATAAAAAATAATATTTTTTGTCGTTATTTTTTTTCCGTAATTTTTGCTGTTATTTGGGCTATTCTTCTCATTCTGCTGGAATCTTAATAGACTCCAACACTTGTCGCTTAAGTTGTCTCGCACGTGCACTTACAACGACCGCTCCGGTGGCCTAGTGGTTAGAGCGTCCGCCTCGGATGCGGGAGGCCGTGGGTTCGATTCCCGGCGGAGTCATACCAAAGACTTACAAAATAGGGTACTAACAGCTGCCTCGCTTGGCGCTCAGCATTAAGAGGTTAGTGTTAGGACTGGTCGGCCTGGTGTCAGGATAATGTGACTAGGTGGGACATCATGCTACATGTATGCGGCATGATGCCCCAGTGCTAGACATCACTATAAACTGCCACACTGCAGATATCGTAGCGATATGACTGAAAAATTGTTAAAGCTACGTTAAAAATCCAAATCACACACACACACACACACACACACACACGCATTTACAATCGAATTTCATATTTTCGAGGCAAATCTGACCGTATTTTCTCAATCGCGCTTGCCATTGGAACAAATAACAATTCCCTTTCGAGTTGGAATAATTTGATTAATCTGTACTCGGCCGCTAGTGTATATCTGCCCTCTTTACACCGCTGCTATATCATCTCAAAATCATCGTTGATTTTTTTCAACACCGAGTTGAATCGCGAGACCATCTAGCTGCAATTGTTCGATCGTGGCGACAATCTCGTTGATGTTTTCCTGGTTCATTATGCAACAACTGTATTTCTTTAATAAAAGATTTTATCGAGACCAATTTGATAACGTGTTGTTGGATCGTGTAAACTTATCGTGATTAATCCATGAGGGGTTTTCTGAGCATGTGCGAAGAAATCTTTAAACTTACCTATATTCATGTCGCCGGGATACCATGTCGCATGAATATTTCGACGCGTATGTGTACCAACCCGGTTAAAAATAACCAAACAATTACAGTTATCTCTAATTATTTTGGGAATCTGAGTATACCGCTGGGTGATGTAAATAACATCTCTGTTTTTACGTCTGCCTCGTGAAAATATTCTGGCTGGATTTGCTTGTTTGTCAAGCATGACATCATCGTAAACCACTAGATTATTGATATCCCCGTTGAGATCCTCAACGGACGGCGCTTCATCGATATCCGTGATAAATTCAATAACATCGTCCCCGTCCGCTGAAGATTCATTAAATTCCTTAAGTACACTATAACATCGTGGGTCATCCACGGATGGCGCTACTAAATAAAGTTTGTCCCATTTGAGCCACCTCATTATCAGATTGAGCAACAACTGGGTTTTACCCGACCCAGATGGACCAACTATAATAGCTCGAATGGCATTTGGTAACATTGGATGATGCTTGACCGGTGCTTGTTCACGTGTCGCTGAAAAGTCAGTCACGTTCATATTGTACAGATATAATATTATTTATAATTATGAGTATATATTGTGTTCAATGCAAGACAGTCACTAGTACAAAATTTCTGAGAGCAACCACGTTGAAAAATAACACGCCGGCACTTACAGGTAAATGTGTAAAATGAGGCACACAAAAATATAAGTTTGTGGCGTTAGATCGCTCTGCGATCCATGGTGGTGATATTACTAAGGCACTCGGGAAAACAAGTAGAACGCCATGGGCTAAGTATCCTGGGGAAAACATTTTCCAGGATATAATTACCGTGGTCCTGGAACTGGCCTTGATATTAGACTTGACGAAAAAAATCAAACAAAACCTGTCGAAGTTCCGGTAAATGCAATTGATCAAGCATGTCATATTCATGATGTCGCGTATAAAAATCCAGATCTACAACAACAACATATCGCGGATGTCAATTTAATTCACAAGCTGAATTCGATAAAGAATAAAAACATACGAGAATCACTCGCGAATTGGTTGATAAGATCTGAGATGAAAGGTAAAATAGTGTTAGGAGCTGGCAATTAAACACCAACAATTACATAACGGAGTCGATTTATTATAGTCAAATCGGATACTGGAGAGGTACAGCAGCAATTAAAAAACTCGTCGATGCAGCAGGTGTATTCGCAGATTGGTTGTCACGACAGGCGATATGGCAAATTTATCTTCCACGTCCCAGAACGATTCAGCATGAACGGTTTGATGTCAGCATTCCCAACGAAGATCATCAGGCAGTTATCTTGTTTTTACCACATGACGTACATAAACGGTGCACATACAAATACGCGTTGACTGTCGTAGATGTTGCAAGCAGATACAAAGCGGCTGAACCGTTATCGTCTAAAACGTAGGTCGCAGCAGCGTTTGAATGAATTTATGTACGAGGACCATTGTACTGGCCACAATTGCTTCAGGTTGATATTGGCAAAGAATTTCTCAGTGCAACAACAATAAGTTTAGATCAGACGTGGACACATCGCGATACATCGCAATCAGGCAATCACTGAGCGATTTAATCAAACACTTGCCCATCGACTCTTTGGACATCAATATGCCCAAGAATTACTGCACTTTCAGGACAGATTTCGTGAATGGGTTGCTAGACTACCTCAAGCGGTGGCCGCGATAAACAACGAGGTCAAGAGCGGAATTAACGTGAAACCTCTCGATGCAGTTGCAACCCCCCCCCCCCAAAAAAAACAAAAACCCCCACATATACTACGACGAAAATCCCCAGATCAACTACAACAACCACTGTTGGGTAGTAAAGACACAGTGAGGTATTTATATGAACCTGGTGAAATTTGAGGGTGATGCAGCAAGGGCAACTGATCCCGTGTGGAGTGTAACAACACATACAATTTTCAGCGTGGTAAGATCTACTACGCAGCCAGCAATGCATGGATTAGATTCAACAGCTCCTCAACGTAGATATGTGCGTGAACAATTACAAGTAATTCCTGAAAACACCCAGTTACCACCAGATTGGATACGGCGTGGCAGACGCTTGCGTACTCCCCACACGCGCTAGAAAAAACTCTAACAAGAGTAATGCGCTGAGGAAGGAAGCTCCTCTACGTCTGTTACATTCAAGACACGTCAGAGAGACATTTTCGCGTGAGTGGCCGAGACTACTATTGATTATGTCCAGGATACATTGTCTTACGTCATTAGGAAAATGTTACCACAACATTATTGTGTTACAGCAGGCGCAGTGAATATTTTGTCGTTTTTCAGCATCATGACAAATTCCACATTCAGATTAAACTGGTGTAGTTGTTTTTGTTTTCATCTCGCGCAAAACCAGCTATTTTTTCGTCACTGCGTTGAGAATTCCTGGTGACGCCGTTGTTGCTTGTGACGCTGTTGGCAACTTCAACACATAGACAACCCTGTGTATCTGAGATATTTTTGCTACTCAAGACACAGCCAGATAAACTAAATTTGACCATTCGATGTGTTCATCGACAGACCAGATATTGGTACTGATATTGTTAATCCCTGAGATGAATGAATTGTTATTGCATATCCCCTAGTCCAGCACGATGGGTTTGGTCGTGAAACGACTTGCGTCTCCGACGCCGACAACGCTTATTGTACAGCCTCCACTGGAACCTCGACGATATCATTAAGAACGAGTTTTTGTCTCATGTTGGTCCCAGGAATGTCAACGAATATATTTCGTCGGCGTGTATCTGTTGGTCAATAACACAGCGGGACTTGCTGAGTTGGAAATTGTTCCTTTTGAAGATCAAATAATTTACACTGAAGTGAATCACGGACTTTTCTCCTAGATACAACTATTTGATCATTAGGGCGCCATAAATTCCAGAAATCTGACATTGGAGTCTCTGAAATTACGGTATATTTCACATTGAATTTTGTCAGGTTGTAATATAATTAACAATTTCAGTTGTTGTAGTTGTTCATCATGTGATCGATTTTAATACAAAACGTCTTCATAGTGGCCAACATTGTTGATCAACCATTCGTGTGGGGATTCACCTGTAAACAGCGGAGGCTGTCCATGATCGCCACACATGATAATTGCAGCAGATTTTATTTATAATAAATGAAGAAATATCTGTAATGTTTCTTTGGATACTGTACAAATCTCATCCCATATAATTATTCTCGGGATATATTTCTCACCCATTCGTTCGGGGGTCCATGCATCACCTCGTCATCTAAAGAAACTATGATACGTTCATGCGTTGACACCACGTTGTCTCATCTCTCTGGCAAGCCAGTGAGTTGATGTCAACACAATCATATCAGAGTTTTTAAATAATTCTATCGCACGCGTTGTTTTACCAGAGCCACCTGGATCATTCAGATAGACCGTGCTATATCTCGTGATTGGATGTGTTTCTTGCAGGTGACGAAAATATTGAGCGCTTAAACGATGTTACGAGATACAAAACGCTTCTGATGACATCAAAATTAAAGAGGCAAAGGACTATTTCGAGAAGTATTCTTCTGCTGAAATATAATGTTAAAATAGAAGAAGAAAAAATTATATAAATGGAACAAACTGAGAAAGAGATTGATCTTGATGAATTTACGAAGCATCCAATATACGTTAATTACGAAGCGATTAGAGCTGGTGTTATATGGCACTGCCAGAACAAAAAACCTATCGGCGTTGTCGAAAACACGGGCTACCTGTGATTTACTGTCGGGAAAAAATATATCTTTCCCACAGATTTGTATATGAGTGTTTTAAAGGAGTTATCAATGTTGGGTTAATTATTGACCACGTGAACTCAAAAAGGATAGATAACCGTTTGGAAAATTTACGTGCCATCACACAAAGCGAAACTCAATACGTGGAAAGACAGGCAAACACAGAAAAACCCGTAGGTCAGTTAGTTCAATAAATTTAGAGACCGGAGAACAAAAAGATATTTCATCGATGTACGCTGCTGGAAAATAGTTCGATATCAAACCATACTCAGTGCATCTTGTCGCAAGTTGTGCAACTAAATCAGCTATATCGAAATTGTTTAATCAAAAAATTAACATTTCAGTATATTCAATAACGTAACGCATTTTTCCAAATACAATAAATTACCTGATCTCAACTTGACCCAACAGTTTAGACATTGCCGCGGTCACGTGACTGCGCTAAAAATACCAAGCTATTAATAACAAGCTGGGATCTTCACAACACAGTCACATGGTTTAACAAGCTAACTTGCTGAAATTTACTGGTAAAATCGATTATTGTATATTCGCTGGAGAAATATACATGCTACATTAAATAAAAATACTTGAGAAATAAATTACACGATTTAAATAGGTGGTGTATGTTTAATGTCTGTCTGTCTGTTCAGTAAGTGTATGCTCATGTACATTATTTCATCGTATATTCTTAAGCGGGACAGTGGCCGAATTGGTGAGAGCGTTCAGACAGTGAAAATGACTTCATGAGTTCGAGTCCCAAGAAACGAGATTGACCTATTGTTGCGACAGATGCTTTTATAATTGGGGGAACCTGCGACGCATCGAAAAGAGACGAGATATACTTAAATGGGTAATTATGGACAAAAAAAAAACTAACCAGGTTGAACTTACCTGGGCCCTCCCTAAGCCCAAAGGGCATTCATTTTGAAGCACCGATATTCACTTGACTATAAATTTACGAAACTAAAATTCAACCTGGACAGCAATCCGAATCTCTAAAATTTAGTTTCGCACTTAGTGATTCACCAAAGGGTGTGTTCACGCACAATGCAAAAAGAAAATGGAAAAAGAAAAATACTCTGAAATGATCCAACAATTGCAATGGAAAAAGAAAAATATAATAATTACCCAATATTTAAGAGATATCCAATGTCAGTCAGCCTGGTCGCGGGCACTTCCTTTTGCTATTTTTTAAAGTGTCAGATTACAGTATGATGGCTTTGTGAATCTCGTATAAATTTTTTTTTTTTTTTTTTTGTCTTTTGTTCATAAAAGCGTCTGATTCCACAATGGAGGGTTTATGGATGGGCAACAAAAATTTGTCGGCCGCCATTTTGTTTTGCTCGATCACCCCCTTCTGCTGCTCCTTACCCCCACCCCTCTTGGAAAATTCCTGCGGATGCCCATGATTATCAGATATAGTTTATACTCTTAGAATAAGCACTACATTCTAATAATACATAGAATACAAAAGCAAATATAAAATATGGGATCCAAAAAAGAAACATTTTCTCGACAAAATTAAAACTTAACATAGTCCAAAAAGTTTTCACTCAGATCGAAAACGTTTCTGATAGTGATTATATAACTAAATTTGAAATAACCCAGGTCACAATATTACAAAAATATATTTAAAGATAGCTCGGGGAAACGTCTTCAAGCAAAGAGATGTACCCAAAGTAAGAAAAGTAGACAACTTTGGTTTAAAACTAAATGTATGTCAACCAGAAAGAAGTTCCCCATATACACACAAAAAAAAATATTTTCCTTTTCAATACAATTGAACAAAACTTTAAGCATACAAAATATGACTTATAAATCCACTCGTCCTTATTACGGAAACCAAGAACTATCAAGATAAATAAGACATGCTAGTTTTAAAAGGGTATGGAAACTCATTACAATGTAGATAAGGCCATTCAAGCCTGATATAAGTATTTGGTATGAAGATTAAAACTCGAATGATGGCTATAGAATCGATGAGCTTGAGTTAACTGCGATTATTAATATCCCATCTTCTATGGATAATCCAATTACTGAATATGAACATCGGGAAGTACTGTCAAAATTAAAGAATAATAAAACTCCAGGGTTTGATGGAGTATATATATGAATACCTGATATGTACTGAATCTATTTGTATGGGAATATATGTTTCATTTTCCAATTTAATACTGAACACACGAATAATTCCGTATGCATCGGCTATCAGGGACATAAAACCAATAATTTAAAGGAGACCCTAAGCAACTAATTATCTATGGACCTATAGCATTACTCAGTTTAGGAAAGCTATTTACCTCAGTCCTCAATAACATATTAAATTATTATAACTTTGATATATCATTGTTAAATGAATCTCATGCTGTATTTAGGTCAGGCTATTCCACCACTGGCAAAATCTTTGCAATACTTTCTACTGAATGACCTGAAGGATCTCAATGCGCATAATAATATTTATCCATAAAAAGCAAACAAAAAAAAAAATTTACATAGCAAAGGAGACATCGAAGTGCTTATTAAAGCAAACTTTCAGTTTGAAGATTATTAATTAAGATTCCCAAATATTTTGCACTATTTACGTTACAATTACAACCTTAAAAACCCCGTTTATCAATTTAAACTAGCGGATACCCAAAGATTCTAAGGAACGAAAGATGGTGTTCATTACGCAACGTAAATGATGTAGGGGATGAATTTGATTACATACTTAGATTTCCATATTCCAAAACCGAAAGAAAACTGTACCTAAAAATGCTATATCGTTGAAAGCCAAATATATTAATTTTCAACAATCTTATTAATTCAAAAGGTATTGAACTTTTAAAGTTGCGTAAAATTATAATGTTATCGTGTCGAAACTCAACTGTCAGTAGGAATGTCTATTTTTGTTTAAGTTGAACTACACATGTACAATTGATATTAATGGAATGAACAAGTTTATATTAAACGAAATGTTTGTAATCACCATGTATGTAATATTATATGTCTGATGTACTTATATATTATTTTATCTAACAATCAAAATCTTAATCAAGAATGCCCTATTAGTACAGGAACTGAGAAAAATTAGGTATGATGTTTAAAGTTGTTATCACTAATTGAATAATGTAAGAACCATTTATCTTTATTAACTAGATAGCCTTATTTAATATATTACGACGGTTACTAACTTATTGGTTCCCTGTAAAAATATCATATCAATGTCACAGGTATATCTGGCATCTTTTGACTCACTTTGAACTCCTCATTTGTCACATTCGTGACCTGAGTGGAATAAAACAGTCAGCGACATGGATTTACCTGGTGACCGTCAAAACAAGGCTGATCGAAAGCACTACCTGTTTTGAGGTTGGTGTTTATTTCGTTGTTTTCGTTTCTTAGCGTATAAAATGCCTAACGAGAAGCGAAGTGTTTTTTATTTTATTCATCATTTGGCAGATATTTATACCGCTGTACCACTTGGTCGTGGTACTAGTACATGACAGAATATTAAACTGATGGATGTGGATTTTCTTCAAATGAAATATATCAAGGACTTATATAAGAATGTTTATATGTATGTTTGGAGGTGGACACTATTTCAATAGACAATTAGTTTATTCTCTCTCTCTCTCTCTCTCTCTCTCTCTCTCTCTCTCAGTAGGGGGCAATATACGGACAATGGGACTTTAATGCTAAAAAGGGTATATCAAATATACGGAAAAGGGGAATTTAACATGGAGGGGCCACTCTACGGACAAGGGAAATTTAATATAGGGAATGTATTGGGCCTGTATACAGACAATAGGAAGTGAATAGGGGTGACGTCACGGTACTTGACAATGGCAACAATGTTGCAAGTGGCTGACCTCAATCGGGCAGAACAGTGTTGCAAGGGTTTGACCTGAATACGCGCTACTCTAGCAGCAGGGAGGGCGAATCCTACAACATTTTTAGGAGGGTTATTTTTTAAAACTAAAGCTTCCTACGAAAATGAAAATACAAGGTCATTAACGTCAAACCTAAGCCTCTAACCGACCGAGACTTCTGTAATTGGGTTAGCTCGTTTTCGTTATTGACGCTTTTGACGTTTGTGTTTGCGTGCTTGTTTACCTGTCGGACACTCAGTTTTTGTTGTCGCCATCCCTGCTGCTCCAGTGTGGTGTAATTAAATCATTATTATAACAGGAATCTCACACAGCTAAACTTGCTCGACAGCGACTAGAGGCAATTAAGAAATATCTCCCAGTCCGTGATTCTGTCAAGCAACAACTACAAGCGGGTCAGGAGTCTCAGTTAGAATTTACAGAGGGTACAAAACAGTTATTTAAACCAATTATCAAACCAACAAAGAAAATTGTTGCAACAACTGAGGCAATACAAAAAGCTCTTAAAACATTGCCTGTTGATATTGCTGGCCGTCTTCAAGCAACCCAACCACCAGCAACCTCCTCAACCACAACCTGAAGATGAGCCACAACCTCTACAAAGAGTTAGAATTAACATCGCAGATAAATTTACGCCTGAAAGTATTGCCGCTATCAAGGATAAAAACCAAAATACTTGATATTGCCACGTTTGGATATCATAATAGAGATAATTATGTAAAACCCGAATATGTTAGAACTATGAGATCTGCCGATTGGATTAGGGATATATATCGCATCGCTACTGATACTCCCCAAATCAGATCTGATGATGATGTTAATAATTTTGGCATCTTTAACCAGACAGTAGATGAGTCTATTAGACAAGCAATACAGGAAAGGAGACGAAAAGAAGAAGAAATGAAGTCGAAACTTGAAAAAGCTAAACAAACAAGGAAAGAAAAAGAAAAAGAAATGAAGTCGAAACTTAATGAAGTTGAACGAGCAAGGAAACTAAAAGAAGAAGAAGATTTGGAATCTGAAGACATTAGACGAAGGAGGGAATAACGTTCACCAAGTAAGAAAGAAGCAGAAGAAACAACGGGAAATGGTCTGAGCGATTGGGTCACTCGAGGAAGTGGTCTTATTACTTCATGTCCCAGCAACGTCCTTGCCGATGTTGAACGATTAGAAATTCTGATTGGCGGAAAACGAGCTGGTAATAATTCCCCAGAAATCATTAATGAAGCAGCTACTATTTGTCAGAGATTATTTACAGGCGGTATCATGGATATTAATGTTTATCGGTCTCTCATCGATGAACTCTTTGATGATTATTACCGCAGTGATTAAGGGTATACAATTAGATCAGTGACAAGAAAATAAGATAATCATACATAATGCTCAACATGGAACGATCATTGTCAGAGTGATAAATTCGCGATTACCTACGTATAAAGCGATCTACGGAGATGGACTCGGTGATGTTGTTCAGGGTCTATTCAGAAGGATAGCTCCAAAAGCAATACCGATTGCAAAGCAACTGGGAATGAAAGCTGTTGACGTTGTTCGTGATAAAGGTATTGGTGTTGTTAGTGATATTGCCAGTAAAGCATTCTTGGCAATCAAGGACATACTGGCACGATTAATACGCAGACCGTAGGCGGTCCGACCTCAGCCAGCAAAATTACCCAGCACTGAAGTTATGCCTGCAAATGTTAGTAAAATAATAAATCAAGCTGCAAACTGAAAGCTAGCAGAGTTGGCTGATGTACCACTATCAGAAAAAGAAAAAAATATAACTGCTAGTCTAATAGCAGGAAGTGGTCTTCGTGTTAGACGATAACAAGTATAATAAAATGTTCAAACGTATATCTGATCCCGCATTTGACATGGATGCGCCAGTCGTTAAAGATGAATCGATACGTGATTATCAGTATTAGTCTTATGACGCACGTGAACCTAACACACAAGGAAGAATCGAGCTGCAAGTTAAGGATACAAGCAAACATTTCTTACCCGAAGTAGAAGGTGAAATTTTAAAAGCAGATAATACCAAATATGGAGCTAATGTTAGAGTTGGTTTTGTTAATAATGGCATCATGGCATTATCTAACAATGCCACATACATGATTGACGGAAAAAATATTGAATCAATTCAGAAAGACGTCGACGTTGCCACGACTATACTTGGCATTGCAAGATACAGCGACAATTATTTAAGATCAGCTGGTCCGTCAATGATGTTTGTAAAGGATACTTCTTACCACCCTAATAATAGACAGCACGATATAAGACGACTAAAAAAAGTTACAGTTGTTGCTCACGACGCAGATGTAGAATCGGTTGTTATTGGACCCAATCCAGAATTCAACTTATGATTCTCAGCGCGTCGATCAATGCTGAAAGATGAAAGAAGAAGATTTTCATGTGCAATTCCACTGTCACATATCTTTGGATTTTTCAGAAATGTCAGAAAGGTTATTTTCGGAGCCAAGCATATAGTTCTACTCGTACGAAAGTCTACCGACGATGATGCAATCTGGCGCCCCGTCGGTGATGTTGGTGAAGTAATACTAACAAAACTTTCGTTGTGGATGCCAGTAATGACTCCAAGACTCCCCGAAGAAGAACGTCTGTTCTCTTTTATGAGTCAAGGTGGTAGATCAACATTATCATGGTTGACGATGACCACAGATAGTGTTCAAAGTAATGTTAATGGTTTATTTACATGGCAGATAACATCACAGCAAGGTATCTCTGCACCGCGGCATATATTTGTTGCTTTCCAAGCTGCTGCACGATTAAAATCACAAACACACAGCATAATGATATTTGACAAACTTGGTATTACTGAGGTTTCACAGAGAATAAATGGACATCAGGAACTAACTGAGGATGTATTATTAAATTATGAAAATAATCATGTAGCACGTGCATATCATCGTTTGATGACATTCATGGGACGTGATCAAAATGTTGATTCTGGTCTACAAATATCACAACTAGATTTCACAACGCTGTATCCGATTTATTACTTTTCTCTGGAACATATAGATTTAGTTAGACAATCTGTCGTTGATGTACACTTTCGAGCTCGTGTGACAAGAGGAGCTATTGCTGATTACAGAGCAATTGCCTTTATTCTCTCAGATAAAACAATGTTGCTTGAAGGTGTTGGTGGACGAATGAGAGTCATTGATGCCCCAGTCGAAAACATGTAATTAAGTAGCTCACGATATTATAATGTCATATCATCATGTTAGTGCCCGTCTGACTCCTGGTCAGATTAAAAAGCTACAGTCAGAATAAAAAAAAGAATTCGGGAATAAAAATATTACTGAAATCAGCACAGATCGCAGGTGGTCAAAATAAACCATCACTGACTGAACGTTAACTCAAGCATTTCAAAGACGCCAAACGATCAAAGACCGGCGTAGGACTGAATCTTTCTGCGGGCGCCGTTAGCGACATTGCCAAGACGGGTGGTTTATTTCCTCTTCTTGCAGCCATACCAGCGTTGATAACCGTTGCGGCCCCAGCCGTTGCAAAAGCAGCTGAACTTGGTGCTGTTGGAACTGCCGCTGGGATGGCATTAAATTAAGCAACAGGAAAAGGAATAAAAACTTCCCAAAAA
The DNA here is from genome assembly GCA_016617855.1 of Megalonaias nervosa. Classification (NCBI taxonomy): domain Eukaryota; kingdom Metazoa; phylum Mollusca; class Bivalvia; order Unionida; family Unionidae; genus Megalonaias; species Megalonaias nervosa. The sequence continues at coordinate 23,645 of JAECUM010010135.1, forward strand.
GTCAACAGGGAAAGGTCTCAGACTGCCGGGAAATCCTCATTCATGGTACGGTCAATTTACGGGGAGCGGTCTAAGACTGCCTGGGACACATCGTTGATACTTCCCATGTCCGATTTTGATTTACTTGATGCTGCTGCGCGATTAAACATCAAAAACGTCAGAGGTATTTTTATGCGTGATCAATTACCAAAACAACCAATCCATGTTGAAACCGGTATCATTAATCTCGATGGAATTTCTGGCCCATGTACTCATTGGGTTGCACGGTGGCTGATCCACGTGGAATTGTTTATTTTGATTCGTATGGACTGGCACCAACAAAAGAATTTTTTAAATATGTCAGCAGCGTACATAGCACTGCAATATGGTATTCAACATTACCAACACAGAGAATAACTGATCCGCCAATATGTGGCTGTGAAGTACTCACTGTGCTCGACGCTGTGTCATCGTCAACGACGATGCTTCATAAAGTCGTGCACAATTATACCACCAGACGATATAGCCATCCACCGTCGTTTTAAACAGGCCTTAGTGAATATACAGAGGTATATATTTTCGGAAGATCTTCTCGGAGTCTCAAACCTCAAGGTGAATTATCCAAATACGCAACACTTGATCATATCAAGGACGAGACAGCTAATCTTTTGAGTCTCGTAGATGTGAACCAAAATGAAGTTGTTGTTTTTCAGGATCAACAAGGACGATTAAAGACGAGTAATATCCCGTTTACAGATATTATTCTACGAGTATTTACTAAGAACGGTAAAATTAAAAACTCCGTCTTAACACTCATGGAGGAAATTAATGGACGCATGAGAAGAATTGAAGATATTATGTATGGTGATCTCAATATGAGCAGAAATGCAATCATCAATGTGAGAAAACCAAAATCAGACGATGATGTGGCAACAAAAAGATACATAGACAGTAACAACAATACGATCAGAACTGAGATCAATGATCGTTTGTTATCCGCCGGTGATACAATGACTGGTTCTCTCAGTATGGCTAATAATAAAATTACTGGTCTTTGAGAACCAGAATCAAACGATGACGCTGCAACGAAGAAATACGTCGAAGATAGCAACATTCCGATGATGAACTCGTTAATGACAATCAATGATGGACTGGTCACATTTAGATCTGATTATACTACTCACGTACAAACGTTTTTGAATTTTCGTAGAAACACAAATCGAACCATTAATGAATTTTTTTGAAATTTCAGCAGTCGTCGACATTAAACTCTCTAACATAAAAAAGATTACCGACAGTGTAGTATATACTGTGGCGTCTAGATCTACATTATGGTCACCAACCAGTGATTCTATCAGACATCGCCCTGAGGTTAGCGGCATATCCAGGTTCTCAGTACTCGGCACCACAACATTTACAATACTCGCTTCAGTTTCACGGCGTTCTCCACTCAAGGTTACATCTGTTATGTTAGCAGCAGTGGATCAAGGCGACGAGGTAATATTTTTGGTGACACCCGAAGAAAGTAACCTCGGTTTGATTTACTATTGGTATCTCGAATTAGTCACTAAACTACCACCTACTTAAATTATATAACGAACCAATCGATTGATTTTGTTGCAGCGCAACGTTTCAGATACGAACAAGTGTGGTTGTTGCTGATCCAACTGAAAAATATCATTGATGAGTACACAGTAAAACTAAAAAAATAACCCAGACGTATCGTTGTTACTGATATAATTTTATACTCGGTGTCCGCGGTAGCCGCAGATACAATCGGATCATTATCAGCGTCATACATAATAGCACCAGTATTAGGAATTGGTGTTGCAGTTGCAACCGGTGCTGCTGGTATTCTTAATATCATAGCAAAACAAAAAAATATCGAAGCCTGACTACACCGTAGATATATATCAGTCATCGATCAGAACTGTGTTATGATGCCCAGAGGTAACACCTGTTCATCAAGGACCTCCAGAACCTCAACGTGGTGATTATGTTTCAGACAAAAAAGTACATTGGGATAAAACTCTAGATCGCAAAATATGGAAAACAATAAAAGAATTCAAATTTGGAATAATAACCATACCTTATCGGGTGGAAAGGAGATTCGATCTCTTGACATGGAATCAAGGAATACTTTTGCTTCAAAAATTTGATCTCGAAAGTCATTTCAGATCTATTAATGCTGAACACAAACAAATAAGTGACAAACTACGCCAGTTATTCACCCGTTGTATTAACGAGTACCCCCCCCCGTTAGCTATTATTTGAGGGGCGTAATCATCAAGCAGAGAGAGCACCTGAACAAATTAATATCGGATTTTCAGAATTATCATCAGAAAATTATACAAGAGGTGATTGAAAGCAGCGACGCTGACAATAAACAAATGTTCCTGAACGAATTGTCGTTGTCAGAGGCAGACCTGCCAACATTTAAATTTCTCAGATTTAATGCCGACGAGCTGAAGAAAAACGTCAATGATATTATCGATGAATACTATCCCAAAAATATTACCGCTTGGAGAAAAATACCCACTTTGGCGATTATTCTCAAACACAACAATGATCCATACGGCGGTGGTCGTCATATATCACCAGGTATTGTCGCGATCACCTCAACGATCGCAGTCAGTCTGGTGTGTGATGTAATCGATGGCAGCTATCAAGTAGAGCTTGAAAAATCCAGGCAGTCACAACAGGGATATATCTTATATTCATTTACCCCTGAAGTACTTCCTGGGTTTTTAATTGTGTCAGTACCTGTTGTTACGTATATGTAATTAAATTGCTTGTGCGTTAGTTTCAAAATTCTTTTTTATTTTATTTTTGTTTCATTACATTTTATTGTAATGATTATTGCAGGAATTCGAAATTCTTTTTCAGTAATTCTGTTTATCTAAGACGTAAAACGTATTACATTTGCAATATTTTTAGTTTACCTTGGTCCGCGGTAGTGTAAGCGCTACGCTAAAACGATTGGCTATTCCCAAGGTCATTTCGTCTAGTCTGGATAAACAATGTGTTATTTTTATATTTATTTCAAAGTGATAGTAGATAGGGGTTCTTTCTACGTGACGAATTGCATTTTTCTTACTGCGTGTTTCAAGTGTTAGGTGTTAGGAGACCTCGTAGTCTGTCTCGCGAGAACGGGATGATAATTAGGGTAGATATAATAGTCTTCCCGAGCGCTTATCAGTCAGTTGTATTCTGAAACCTCGAAGGCCGAATAGTTTTTTTTTTTAAATTGTTGAAATCAGATTGTTTTTGAAGTTCATTTGCTTTTGCAATTTAATAATTTATTCTCTAGAAAATCAAACGAGTGTACTGTTTTATAAATTCTGGGAGAAAGAAATTCAGTGAAAATTTATTCTGGAATTATTCGGAAACATAAACTGTGATTCAGTTGAGGAATTGTTGCTATTTTGTACAAGGACCACATCTGACGTCATCGTCTTCCCTACTGGAACGTCGTAGAGATTCGAACTTGGATTCTAATAGAACTATTTAGTGATAGGACTTGTATTTTTCATTCTTTGGATTAAATTTTGGATTATATTCACAAACCGTAAGTCCTATTTTCCAATTTTTACATTGTTTTCTGGGGAAATAAATTATTTTGTTAAAATATACAAAGCTTGTTGTCTTCACTCTTTTCTCTTGTTATTATTGCACGAGCCGACACGTAATACTGTTAATCCAGTTTATCTACGATGTCATAATCCGTTGTTGTCAGGGATACATTTCAGACTTACTGATCAGAAGGGACACCTTGATTTACGACATGAAGTTCTGATAATAAGTTTGTATGTGCGTTTGTAGCTACTTTTTGTTGCAATAAACAAATGAATCTGAATCTGAATCAGAATAAAAATAAAAATAAAAAATTTTCTGAATCAAAATAAATAAATAAATCTGAATAAAAAATAATATGAATCTGAATAAATATTATGATCGGATTCTGAATAAATATTATGATCTGAATAAATCTGAATCAGAATAAATGATATAATATGAATCATGATAAAATAAAAGTAAAAATATTCTGAATCAGAATAGATATTATAACCTGAATCAGAATAAAAATAAAAATAAAAATATTTCTGAGTCAGAATAAAAATAAAAATAAAAATATTTCTGAATCAGATTCTGACTCAGAATAAATATTGTAATCTGAATAAATCTGAGACAGAGTAAAATATTATAATCTGTATCAGAATAAAAATAAAAATAAAAATATTTCTGAATCAGAATAAAAATAAAAATATTTCTGAGTCAGAATAAAAATAAAAATAAAATATTGCTAAATCAGAATAAATATTATAATCAGAATCAGAATAAATATTACAATCTGAATCTGATTCATAATAAGAATAAAAATAACAATTAATCTGAATCTGATTCAGAATAAGAAGAAAATAACAATAAATCTGAATCTGAGTCAGAATAACAATAAAAAATAAATCTGAATCAAAGGAAATACAATTTTCACTTTGACAATCCATCTTGACTTCCGTAGTGAATTTGTCATAGAGTTTACAATCGTATATAAATTTGTTCAGCTGTCGCACACGTGAACTCACAATCTTTTTGTTTCGTATTCGCGTGATAGTTTTGATCTAACTTTCTCAATCGCGTTTGCGAGTGAAACAAATTTTCGAATAGCCTCATCATCGACATAAAGTAGAGATTGAAGTAATTTAATAAATCTGTATTCAGCTGCTAGTCTATATCTCCCATCATATTTCAGTTCCTGTTGCGCTTCAAAATCATTTGTGATTTTTTTCAGGATCCAAATGTTCAGATAATTCTATATCCTCATCATTTAATTTTTTAATCTCAGAAATAATTGAATTAATATTTTCGGAATTCATTATATAATAAATTTTTGTTTAAAATAAAAATATTTCTTAATCAGGATAAAAAGCAAAATAAAAATATTTCTGAAGCAGAATAAATATAAAAATATTTCTGAATCAGAATAAAAACAAAATATAAACAATAGGAATGATGAGCGATCACCGTTCCATGGGGTCTCTTCATTGGCCAGTATTTGCCTTCTTCATAGGGTCCCGTTGTCATTGGCCAGTATTCACCGTTGATGCTTTTTTTTTCTGGCTGACAGTTCTTTTGATTAAGTACCCTTCATTTTTCTGACTGACATTCTTTCTATGCGGCACCCTTCATGAAGTTGAGAACTCATCACCGGTACTGTTTATTTTTGAGGGCTCCAATTTTCAAATTTCATGCACACACACCCCCAATCAAACCCCGGGGAGTGCAAAATCAGCACTCACCACTTTGTTCGACGTGGTGAGGAGGTGTACATGAATTTTCCTTCGGGTGAAACCCCATCTATTGCTGAAAAAATGGCGAAATATCGCCCACCGTCGACAAATTTGTCAGTCACGGGATTGGAACGCCAGACCTGGAACATGAGAATCCACCACGTTAGCACTGGACCACGGATCATCCTTACATATATATGTTTGAGACATTAGTATAAAGTCACCTAACGGGCAAGTGATCAGTATACTGAATAAATCACAGTTGTTATATAATTGCGTTAACTGCAGTGTGGATTTATTTCAATTTCCAAACACCATATAAAATTTCCAAACACCGTATAAATTATCTGCATTTAATAATCGCACATACATTTCTGCCGGATGTCATTCACGAGTTAAAGTACATGCAGGTCTATTGTACTCCGATACAACTATCTTACCTGGAAATCTAAAAATACCTTACCTGGATTATACACGCAAGCGGGGCATGACTTATTGTTTTCCTGAATTATCAGGAACAGAGTCAAGGAGTGTAACATACAAGAGAGAGGGACAGTCATGGTGTAACATACCCTGACAAAGTCAGGGGACAGAGTCCTCTACGGAGTCAAGCGGGACAAGAAATACAGTGTGTGAGAAACAGCAAAAAAAAAAAAAAAAAATTATCTCGGCAGTCATATAATATTACGCAGGACCAAGCGAGACTACTACTTAATTACTCTATCGGAGAAAGCTTTGCTTGACAGAGTCATCGACCTTTATCTTGCAAACAAAATTCAAAATTGAGTCAAAGTAGATTCGTTATTGGCTGTGTCTGTCTGGAGATACTGAGATGTTATTTTGTGTGTATACTTCTTTGAAAATGCCGATTTTGTTATATTATTTGCGACAAAGTGTATTGAACACCTGCAAATATCAAAATAGTTGCCAGCTGCATATGTCATTGGAAATTTTTTTTTCGCCGGCCTCCATGTTCACGGATTAACAATTTTCAGAAAATTATCATTATCACCGGTTCCTCCAAATTTACAATTCTGACTTTGTGTAATTGCCAGCAAATTAATCAAAGAATTATCAAGTTTTCTGCCGTTAATGTGATCGATCACAAGTCCATCTTCGATTAATCCATGAAAACACTCGTATACGAATTTATGACAATCATATCTTTTTTTCCCAACAGTACATCTGAGATAACCAGCATTATCAACAATACCGACTTGGTTTTGTAGTCGACAGTTCCTGATGATACCATGAGGAGATGCATCACAATTTTCAATGATGGGATACTTCATAAATTCATTTTGCTCCATTTATATAATAGTATTATTTGTCTAAATGAATTATTTTATTGTTGGAGTGAAGATGTGGCGAGATAGTCTTCAGCTTTTTTTTATAGGAGATTCGACGTTACCGGCGTTATTTATTTTTATCATAATATCGTTTCAGCTCTGTATTTTTAACCACCACATTTTACACACAGCTGCTTTTGGTCCTAGACTTTCGCGACACACACCTTACATGTGACAACCACAGAATTCATTTACGCAAGCCCTGTTACACGGAACTGAAGAATCAATCATTTACCACTTGCATTTATTCTTTGCTTGAATCATTATATATACAATCAATATACAATCAATCTTTAATTTAATTTAATACAATATACAATCAATCTTTAATTTAAATATATAGTTGCCGTAATTATAACATGGAGGAATTTGCGAGATTATCTGCGATTAAGCCCTCTAAAACCAGATTTGATCTTGAGAGAATAACCCCTGAATTGCCAAGACGAGCTCTGGTTGATTTAACGAATAAAACTTTAATCAATCGTATCAGTGGCATCAAGAGATGCAACGATGGTGCGGCTCATGTGTGGTCAACATTTCGAATTTGCAAGACGTCGATGCTACGATGAATGATAAGCGAGCAGCGACTATTATTAATTATTTTGACGCTGAACAAAAATATATTTTTAGAAGAAAATTTATCGTGGCAACAGACGACACATGGATTATCCGTGACAAACGTGACCTGTTCGATTACACCACACTGGAAATATTGTCACGTTAAACAAAAATTCAAAACCAGGAATAATGACTGGAATTGATAGACCATAATATGAATGAGCATATCCTGTGACGGCAGTCGTTTATGCGATATATCCACTGAACGATAAACCTAACGTCGATGACCTCCTACGGATGAAAATTTCTCGTTTGAATTGTGTTGCTGAACGAGTTACATAACACTTCACAAACGCGATGCGTGGAAACGGTTTAATGGATCTAAGACGTAAAAAAATAAATGAGTGGCCATAAACAGTTAAAGATACCGGAGCGTCAAAGACGTTGCTGAACTGGAAAAAAAATTAAGATTTCCAATAAGGGTGAATACACTAACCGGGGAGATTTTGTACGAATCGAAATATAATAAAATGGAGCTTCGATCGACATCACTGATCATAACGCACACGCGTTGACGCCATACATAAGAATATTTCCACGAAATTGAACTGTGAAATTCTATAACGGTGATATGTTTGATTTTATCCGAAATATTAGTAAGAGTGACCCTGTATCCGTGTGGCTGTTTCAAAGTTCAGAATCTGTGAACTATGATCAATTTGTACGGCCTAATGGAGATATTTATCATATGGAATCTCTCCACGACGAAATGAAAAATCTTGCGTTCAAATACGCGAGCGATACTGATATTCTCGACGATTATTCAGTAATTGTTTTATCGTTCCGTCAGTCGCTGCCCACGCTACTCAGAAGGAAAATTCATGGAAGCCAAAACGTTTAGATTTCCTTGAAGATGTCCAACGCAGTTGTGTCGAATACGGACATGGCGGAATACTAAATACGATTATAAAGTTGTTATTTCGGTTGATATGGTTGCATGTTATCCTGGAAGTTTTCTTTGAGCGGGTGAGTGTTCTTAGTATTTCAAGCGATTTGGACATCCAACACACGAGATGACCAGAGTTGCGATAAATGGATCCTTACCAGATTTTGACACATCGAGTCATTCGAGTTTGCACCGAAAACCCTTCAACCGATTGTCGCTGTTTGGTTTCGAAAATATTTTAGCGAACGCGCTTGGGCTTCAATAGTTTTATTGCGATATATGCATGATGAAAAATAATGATATCAATGGTTGTAAGTAAAGCAATTATGTCATATCGTCCGCAGAAACAAGTTTGGTTACCACAACAGAAGAAATATTCCCTGGATGAAAATTCAGACTATACCGTTCTCGAAAATAAACTCGCAAAATATCTTGGCAGAAACATAATTGGTAAATTTACGCAAGGAGGATCATATGATCATAAATGACATTGTACAAGATTAATTATCGACGAATCTGAACTCGATTTTATAATTGCTGATACAACGGAGAGAAGCACATTTATAGGTCGATGTCACGGAATTGCATAAATCTATTTCTTTATTAAATACATGTACTCGGGTTTCGTTTCTTGTGTACAACGATACCCGAGGGTGATTGATGTATATTCTACATTACTTCGAAAGAGTGAGTTCGGTTCATCCTATGCCGCACGCGCGAAGTGCTTTCGATGGGAAAACCCGAATACATGAATTGCACAGACGATGTAAAGCTACATTTTCTGTGTATAAATGCCTCACAGTAAGATCAAATCGATACATTACGGAACGTTTTGTCAGTCGGCGGTCTACTTAGAGACCTGCATATCTCCAGCTGTAGAGGTATGCAAGTTATTTATTTTTCTTATGTGTATTGTACGTTATAGCTATTGTACTACCACGTTTATTTTCGTATAATTTCTGTAGCTTCGACTTGCGTAGTATAATGCTAATATTTTCTGTTCGTGTCTGTGACTTAGCAAGAACTTTACAAAGTTGCATTTGGGGCCCCGAGTGGCCGAGTGGTCTAAAGCGCTCTCCCTTACGGATCACTGCCATCTCACCTCTGTCTGCGTGGGTTCGAGTCTAAGATTCGGCGAATGTGGATATGTGAGAAAGCTTGCCAGTAGCTTCTCGTGGGTCGGTGGTTCTTTCTGCGGATTTCCCGGTTTCTTCCTCCACCAATAATACTGGCCGCCATGTATAACCTATCGTGTGCTGAAAAATGGCGTTAAGCCCCACAACAACAACAACAACAACAACAACAAAGTTGCATTTAGTTAAGAAACGTTTAGTGCTATAGGAATCACTTCTGAACCTGTTTATTGTTTTGTAATGCAGGACTGATAATGTATTTTTTTTATAACTTACCGTATATAACGTCATTACGTTTTTATCTGACCACTCCGGTGGCCTAGTGGTTAGAGCGTCCGCCTCGGATGCGGGAGGTCGTGGGTTCAATCCCCGGCCGAGTCATACCAAAGACTTACAAAAATGGTAATAACAGCTGCCTCGCTTGGCGCTCAGAATTAAGAGGTTAGTGTTAGGACTGGTCGGCCTGGTGTCAGGATAATGTGACTGGGTGGGACATCATGCTACATGTATGCGGCATGATGTCCCAGTGCTAGACATCACTATAAACTGCCACACTGCAGACATCGTAGCGATATGACTGAAAAATTGTTAAAGCTACGTTAAAAATCCAACACACAACTCACACACACGCTTTTATCTTATATGCCTGGGTCATGAGCAGTACACGGTATTAGTTGTACTTTCAGCTGACCAGGGTGACCAGAGTGAACATAGCAGCTGTAGAGCTGACCAGAGTGAATAGAGTAACTAGAGTGTAGAGCTGACCAGAGTGATCAGAGTGATCGTGGTCGACGTGGTACCAGCTACAGAGCTAACCACAGAAGGAATTGAAAGGTGGTCGGTGACTACCTGTAATGATACTTACTTGATTGACCAGTGTGACTGGTAGCCAAGTGTAATTTTGACGGAGTGTTTTTGTATTACTCAATGTATGTAATCTTTTAGCCGTGGGCTAATTTTTGGGTTTTTGTTATACCCATTGTTTGGGAGTGCATAAGAAAAAAATTTTGTATAATATTTCTCCAATTAATTCACCACATTTTACTATTTGAGTAAAACAATATTTCATTTTTTACTAGTTGAGTGAATCCATCATTTTTTACTATTGAGTAAAACACCCATTAATTTCATCGTGTGGAATTGCTGTGATTTGTTCACTTTGTGTTTGTACTAGGTGAAGTCATTCATTTGTATTTATATTTGTTGCATTTTTAGGTTTCGTGCGAATTATGTTAATTCGTCCAATATTTGGATCCATACACGCACGTATCAATCATATTTATTTTCTTATTAAAATCATACATCAATAAATTTGTGCATCAACAGTGTTCTGTTTTAAGTTTATTCCCACCTCGGTTATCTTGTTACAGTCGAAGTAATGTTAATTTATCAGACGGAACTAAATTAGGTACAACTGTGAGTTACATTGATGGTGACTCACCACAGTTTACTCATTTAAGATCTTCAATGCTTGCATACGCTTCGATAAATTTATTATCGATGATAAACAGATTTCCTGATACCGCAGTTAGAGTCGCCACAGATTCATTTTATGTCAATAAAAAATACGCAGGATTGCTAAAACAATTACATATCGGCGCTGATGCATCATGGGGCGAATGGAGAATAAATCGAGAAAAGATACTTAGTTATTCTGAATCCTCCGACGTTGAATCTAAGGAAATATATTGCAAAAATAAACGGATGTCAAAACTTTCATCGGCTCCATCGGTATACGATCCTGTGACCAGACATAAGACTGTTTATCTCAATGGACCGGAAGGTTCTGGTGAAACAATACGCGCAATTGAATTATTTCGAAATTTTGATATGGTTGTACTAACCCCGACTCACCGGCTTGCCAGAGAAATGAACGAACGAGGAGTTAAATCTCATATTTATCACAGCTTCTTCCGATGGAAGGGAGATACATGGACTTCTGGGTGAGAAATATATCCCTAAGATTATTATCTGGGATGAAATATATACAGTGTCTGTGGAGGTATTCAAAATATTTCTTGACTGATTGTTGACGAAAAATACTGCTGTTATCATGTGTGGCGATCATGGTCAACCACCACCTTTTATTGGATCATCTCCGCATGAATGGTTGAAAAAGTTCGTAGATTATTATGAGGAGATAACTGATGATCATAGAGCTATTGATGAACCACTGAAAGAGTCTAAAAGGTTAATCAGACTGCAGCCAGATAAGATTCGATGTGAGATAATGCGTGAAGTAATTCCAGAGACTACGATGAATGAGTTTTGGAATTTATGGAGACCTGCTGATTTGATAGCTGCAAGTCGGAAGATAGATGGTGATACACTTCAACAGCAATTATTTATGTTATATAAAGAAAAGTTTCAGATCTACCTGTTCGAATGTGTTCTGGCCTAGCAGACACACGCAAACAAAATATTGAAGTTGAGATTCCTGGAATTAATGAGACAAAAACTCGTTCTTAATGATATTGTTGTTGTTCCTGAGAATGCTGTTGAGAGCGTGTTAACGATGGAAAAAACTCCGTGGACTCTAGGATTTGCTATAACGATTCATTCATCGCAAGGATTAACTATTTCTGATACAAATATCTGGATTGTCGATGATCGGATCGAATAGTGAAATTTAGTTTATCTAACGGTATCGAGAGTTAGAACAATATCTCAGCTACGGAGGGTTATCATAGACTGCACAATGACTGAGGAAACCACTGCTTGCAATTGCGATGATATAATAAGGAAAGAATTAGCTGGTTATCAACGATCTGACAAAAAAAGTAAACGTGAATTTGATCTTGATATTCAATTTATCATGACACTGAAACAACAACAAAATAATCACTTTGCAAGCTGTAACACAGTAATGTTGTGGCAGTATTCGAATAATAATCCAAGACAATTTACCGTGAATAGAATTAATAGTAATCTCGGTCACACACGCAAAAAGGTGATGCTGACCTGTCTTGAGTGTAATCGACGTAGGGGTGCTGGTGTCCTGCTTTTACAGAAGTGAAGGCGGTGGTAATTGTGTATCTTCAGGAATTACTTGTAACTGTTGGCGTAGAAATCCACGTTGACGGGCAGTTGAATCTGAAGTTGAGTCTGTAGATTGCACGTCTACCCGTAGATCTTACCACACTGGAAATTTTATGTGTGGTCACACTCTAAATAGGATCAGTTGCTCATTTTTATCCCCTTCAAGATCACCAGGTTCAAATAAATATCTTACAGTCACATTACTTAGTACTGGTTGTTTTGAGAAAGAGTCATGTAGTTGTACTGGTATGTGTTTCTTCGAGATTGCATTGATGGGGGTCATAGAAATTCCACGAGTAATTTCATTATTTAACGCAGCTATCACATTTTGTAGTCATGCAACCCATTCGCGATATCTTTTGTCTTTCTGAACTTTATTAGGGATATTTCCTGCGCATATTGATATCAAAACAATCGCTCAGTAAGTCTTCGATTAAATCGCTTAACGATAACCTGATCGCGATGAATTGTGACGTGTCCTCGTCTGATTTTGACGTTATGATGTTTCATCATCGACGTTACTGCATCAAGAAATTCCTTGCCAGGATCAACCTGTAGCAGCTGTGGCCATCGTAGACGACGACGTTGATAAATTCGTTCAAAAGCAGATGCAACTTCAGTTGCTGTTTTTGTTGATAGTGGTTCTGCTTCTTCATATCTACTTGCAACGTCAACGACAGTTAACGCGTATTTGTATGTGCGTGATTGACGTCTACGTATTTTAATAGTATAATGCGGTAAAAACAAAATATCTGTATGGTGAACTTCATTGGGAGCGCTGACATCAAAATGTGCATGCTGAATTTGTTTAGGTGGTAGTACATAATTTGCCAATTTGCCTGTCGTACTAACCAATCATCGGCAACAGAATGTGTGACACCTGCTGGATCAGCAAATTTACTAATCGCTGCTCTACCCCTCCAATATCCTCTTGGGCTATAATGAATCGATTCCATTATTATAATTATAATCACCGACTAATTACCAGCTCATAGCACTAGTTTACCTTTCATCGCAGACCTTACCAGCGAATTAGCAAGTGATTCTCTAAGAGATTTACTTTTTACAGATTTTACCGTGTGTATCAACTTCACATCTGCAATATGTCGTATTTAGCCCATGGAGTCCATGGTAATTTTCCCATTGAAGCAGCGATATCATCACCTGTCTTCGTACGAGACGAAATAAATCTGTATTTGCTTGTACCACATTTCATACACTTGCCTGTAAGCGCACGCTTTTTATTTTTTGTTATTATTGTTGTTAATCCATTTGTGGGGGTGGGTGCTCTGCATCGAACACAATATAAATTCATATTTTTTATTATATTTGTACAATATTGATTTCTCAGCGACACGAAAGCAAGAACCAATCAAGCATCATGCAGCGCTACCAAATTCTATCAGTGCAGTTATAATAGGTCCATCTGGGTCTGGTAAGACGCAATTGTTGCTTAACCTGATAATGAGATGGCTCAAGTGGGTGTGATGTGTGATTTAGATTTTTAACGTAGCTTTAACAATTTTTCAGTCATATCGCTACGATGTCTGCAGTGTGGCAGTTTATAGTGATGTCTAGCACTGGGGCATCGTGCCGCAGACATGTAGCATGATGTCCCACCCAGTCACATTATCCTGACACCAGGCCGACCAGTCCTAACATTAACCTCTTAATGCTGAGCGCCAAGCGAGGCAGCTGTTAGTACCATTTTTGTAAGTCTTTGGTATGACTCGGCCGGGGATCGAACCCACGATCTCCCGCTCAAGTAGGATAAATTGTATTTAGTGGCACCATCCGTAGATGATTAGCGATGCTACGACGTGCTTAAAGATTTTAATGAAGAAGCGAAGTCGTCGGATGAAGACGATAATGATATTATTGATTTTATCACCGATATTGATGAAGCCCAATCTGTAAATGACCTGGATGGATTTATTAATAATCTCGTAGTATACGATGATGTGATGCTGGACAATCAAATCCAGCTCGGATATTATCCCGAGGCAGACACAAAAATACTGAAGTGATTTATGTTACTCAGCGATATACACAAATACCTAAAGTGATCAGAGATAACTGTAATCCTCTGGTTGTCTTTAATGGAGTCGATACCCACACAGTAAGAAACATCCACCAGACTTGGTGTTCAGAGGATATGTATATGACTAAATTAAGAAACTTCTTTTCAAAAGCGCAAGCTACCCCACACGGATTTATCACGATAAATTTACATGATCCTCGGTCGAGGCATCGTGTAGGTCTCGAAAAATTTTTTGGTTGAGAGACACAGCGGTAGAGAGGGAGACGACAAAAATTGAGTGTCCGACGGGTAAACGAGCACGCAAATACAAACATCAAAAGCGTGAATAACAAAAGTGAGCTCACCCAATTAGAGAAGTCTCGGTCGGTTAGAGGTTTCGGTTTGACGTTATTGATCTTGTATTTTCATTTTGGTTGGAAGCTTTATTTTTCAAAAGCAACACTCCAAAAAATATTGTAGGATTTGCCCTCCCTGCTGCTACTTTAGGGACAAATAGAGACATAGACATACTACACAAACAGATTTATGAACATAAATCTATCACACAAAATTCGACTGAAACATTTTTAGGCAAGAGAGAATAAATATCATTTCGAGGCAATAGATTGGCTCTGAAAAGGGCCTTTGGTTTGTTTGTTAACACCATTCGGCTAACATAGACGGCTTCGCACGGATCTTCTTCTCTTCCTCAAACTTCGTCTGACCTCTGGATCGAATATTAAGACTCTCTTCAGAAAGCCTTGCCTCTCCACATAGATTCTTCGTTTCCAAAGAGCTGTCTCTGTGATCTGGGTAATTGCCCATAATAGATTCTTCGTTTCCAAAGGGCTGTCTCTGTGATCTGGGTAATTGCCCATGATTTGACACACATGGGAAAGACCGGGTGGAACAACATCGATGATAGGATGGTAGAGGATTCTACGTTAGTCCACATCTTGTGACGAGAACAGGTGAATGTAATGAGGTGAACCGCGGTTATTTATAGTGGAAAAGCTAATCGAAACGTATTGAGTTCTTTCACCAATCCTAACAAGCGTTACAAAATTCAGTCATGGTGCAGAGTCTGTCTTCCAATCCGAAGAGAGCTGCCTCTGACGTCACATTCCGTCTATGCGCAGTGAACCAATGTGACAGAGTTAGAACATGACGGAAAGTACGAAGACAATGAATTGGGGTGCAGCGGCCGTGGAGACCAGAAGTGATGGCATAGCAGAGGCTACCAAAGCAAACACAGTCCTACTTCCAGAAGGGAACGATTTGAAATTGGGATTTAGTGGATTTTCTCTCCTCTTCACAAGAATTTGTTCCGGTACCAGCACCTTCGCCGGCTTCTATTTCCTTACCGTACGTCGATGACTTTAAACAGAGACAGAAAGAAGAATTGGAGAAACGTTTGCAACAGCAGAAAGAAGCAGAACAAGCTTTCTCATTCAACAGCAACAGAGAGAAGAAGAAGAGGCAAGAAAAAAACGAGAGGAAGAAGAAGAAGAAGCAGAGAAGAAACAAGATCTAGGACAGGTGTGAAAGTCAAACGGTAACGGTCCTCTTAGACATTTGTTCAGAGTTAAGGAGTCTGAAAGAAATGTTATCAGAGTTCTTTAATACAACCCAAGAGAAATAGACCTTCCCGAGCCAAAAACTCCAACCCCATATAACGCCTATTACGCCTGAGATAACAACGCTAGTGATTTCTACCAAATCATCGACAGTAGCAGGTCCAGAAATAGGTCTTGGTCGTGGCAAAGGGATAAGGCAGTTAAAGCTCATTACTTCCCGTTCCTGAGTTTGTCTTTTTTAAAAAAAGCAACAACACCCAACGGTCCTTTTCAGGCCATCTATTTCTCTCGAAAAGAGACTACTCAGTGTTTGCCAAAATCAATTAAAACTCAAAATCCTTTTTTTCCCCATAATGTACGTGTGTGAGTGCGTGAGTGTAGGTCCTTATTATAAAAATTAAAACCAAGAGATATTTACGTTTTTCTTTCTGGAATATTCTCATAGAAGTTACAATCCAATTTCAGAACACATCAATTAAAAAAGTTCATGTCTCTTCTTATTTGTCTTTTCACTCGCTCCTTTTTTTGAATTTCTTCACTCACATAGCTTTTTCCTTTCCTTCCTTACTTTCTTCTCTTCTTTTCTTCTCTTTCTGAACATGTTTGGGTTCCTCCTTTTAGGAGGGTACATCTTCTTCCTGTTCGGAACCCCTCTCAGCCTGTTCCTGTTGTTTCTTAGGGCAGTCTGAAGACCAATAACCTTTCTCTTGACAACGATAACAGGGATCTTGACATTTGTCTCTTTTAATGCCTGCCTTACTTTGACGTTGTGGACATTCAGAAGACCAATGCCCTTTCTTCTGACAGATATAGCAAGTATCTTGACTTTTATGTCGAAAGGAGGGGAGTAGTCCGTCGGCTTCTCTGAAGAAAACCTTCGTATGACACCTCGCAAAGCTCTGATCAGAAGTTCGACCTGTGTTGGCGCTTCCATCTTTCTTCTAGGATTGAGAGTGAAATGAATACTCTGACGGAAGACACTGACCCTTTATATAGGGAAGACACTGACCTTACATTGATATATAGGGGGCCATGGCGTTTCAAATATAGTCGTTTGACCTTTTTCAATCAAGATGAAACGCTAGCATCATTTCGTTGAGAAAGGAAAAGAATGAAAGAGGCATAAACATGACCTATCGCCTCGCACAGTAGCTGAAGTCTTGGCTCATATCCATGCCAGCGATTTCGAAGATGTCACCAGTGAGCCAGAATCCAGGCCCAGAGAGTCTACGTCAAACCAAAGTCAACCACCAGTAACCCCTGAAGACTACTACCTTAAACAAGGGACGGATAAACGATCCTCTAGAAAATTTAGAACCAGAGGCTACACGTACACGGTTAAGTTTAAAGATTTCAATTCCGACGTAGAAGAAAGCAGAAGAGTTCATCACCAATTTGTGGGATTCTTTGTTAACCACTCTGAAACGACAATGTGAACCCAAAGAAGACGATCGCTTAAGACTTTCCATTTATAACCATAGTTTGAAGTCACCTGTTTAGATCGAATTTAGCAGACCATCAGAACTGATACCTTCCAAAGTCATCGACAAGATTCAACACGTGCAACAAACCAACGACAAGTTTCACATCACCGATGGAAAAGCGACACTGTTCGTGACCCACGTTTCTCTTACCAAAGGGATTGGACAACGCAGAAAAGTGTTATTGGTGGACGATCTTCTCAGCATCAAGCTCAGTATTGTCCTAATTAACAACCTTCGCGCAAAGGTGTGTTTAGCCCGTGCCATCATGGTGGGACGAACGTATACCGACAAAAAAAACACGGCAGAATGGAAAAGAGCCTGGCAAACTATTCAAAAATCGAACTGAGCTAAAAAACAAAAAGAAGCTGAACTCTTGTTACAGCAAGCTGGCCTATCTAAAGTCACACCCTGTGGCATTCCTGAAATGTTAAAATTGTAAGACGTCTTGACTCCATACTGCACCTTGAAAGTACACTCTCAAGAAGTGCGCGGACCTCTGTTGTTTCGGGGCAAAAATTTCAAAGACGGAAAATACATTCACGTCTATCATCACGATGAACATTTCGATGACATTACCAGCATCATTTCTGGGATACAGTTATTACTGTGAGAAATGTGACTATGGCTATAACAATTGAGAGCAACACAAACATTGTGAAAGATATTTGGCCTCTAAACCCTGCCTTGACGAAGGACAACAAGGAATGCATTTCCTTGCTGTCAGCGCACTTTTGTCAGCCCAGCCTGTTACCAACAACATCTGAAAACTCAAGGTTCACAGAAAAAAATGCTTGTCAGCTCCTGAGATTATGTCCTACTTGTGGACAAGTTATACGTAGCAATGATGCCAAGGAAAACATTTGTCCAGGAAAGAAACGATGTCACATTTGTCACCAAATCGTGGACTTGGAACACGAATGCTACGTTCAAAAATACCAGTCCCAGCAGGAGGAGGATGAAGTAGATGACCAGAAGATTACATCTTTTTTGATTTCGAATGCATCCAAGAGACTGGCATTCATATTCCTAACTTCTGTGTGGCTCATCGAGCGTGCGAGAAGTATATCCAAGAGCCTATCTTTAGTCATTGCCCTCACTGCAGCAAGATTCCTGGAGGACGTCAAAAAATCTTTCGGGGACCTAACACGTTGGCCGATTTTGCTCAAAGGATCTTAGACACAACTGACAAAATGCGGAGCCAAGAGGACATCGAACGTTACGGAGATTGTCATCGCTATACCACGGTGATGGCTCATAATTTCTTGGAATACAATGGACAGTTTCTTCTGAAATACTATACGAAACAAGGCACCGAACACCCCAAAGTCTTGAACGGAGCCAAAATCATCTCCATGCAAGTGAGACAAGTGCCGTTTAAAAGATTCGATGAGATACTTGGCCATGCCATTGAGCCGAATGCCTAAAACGTTTGGAATGACAGAAATGGCCAAAGGTTATTTTCCACACTTTTTGAATACCGAAGAAAAAAACACGACGTTCTGTCACATTTGCCTGATGCTCACTACTACGACCCCGACAACATGCGCACCGAACAACGAGAAGCTTTCTACGTTACCATATTTACGCCTCGGACCCCTTCGACTTTCAGGATGAAATCTTAAGTCTTGTCGATCGGACAAGACATTCTACGGCGATGCTATGTAAAATTTCGAGAATTGTTCATGGAGCATGGACGGATCGATCCTTTGAATAAAGTCTGCACCTTTGCTAAAGCGTGTTCCTTTTTCAAACGTCAATACTCGGTCAAGGGCCTACCCTGGCTACATTACTTGTGTGGCAAGGAAGACAAATGGATCCAACATGCCCGAAATAGAGGAGGTGAAAGACCATCAAAACGTATTCGGTGGATCGCTTAGACTTAGAAAACCCTAAGATCGTCTACGAATTTAACGGTTGCTTAAATCACGGATGTCCTATCTGCTACCCTCAACCTGATAATAAAAGTGAAATTTTACAACGTACCATGGAAGACTTGTACGAAATCACTTCTCACCGGCGCTGAAAGTTAGAACAGCAAGGATATGAAGTGGTGGAAATGTGGGAACACGAGTACGATCATCGTTTCAAACCGATCCGGAGTTTAAACGCATCGTGGAAAGTTACAAGTTGGTGGACCCTCTGGACCCGCGGGACAGTATGTATGGAGGACGGACGAATGCCACCTGTTTGCTGAGGAGAAAGGAGAAGAAATCAAATACTTGGATGTGTGTTTGCTGTATCCTTACGTGTGCAAATATCGTCACCTTTTCGCAGGGCACCCACAATTGCTGACGGAACACATCGACCTGGACGACATTTGACAATACGAAGGATTGATTAAATGTAAAGTCTTGCGTCCCACAGATTTGTACCATCCCATTTTACCTCACCATTGCCAAGGAAAGCTGATGTTTCCCTTGTGCCGTATTTGTGCTGAAACGTGCAACCAAGACCAACCTTGTCAGCACACCCAGGAAGAACGCACCTTGACATGAACGAGGATCAGCGTAGAATTGTTTAAAGCTCTGGACCTGGGATACCAACTGTTAGAAGTGTACCAAATTTACCACTTTCCCAAGACAGAACAGTACCACAAGGGTGATGAGACTCAGCAAGACATTTTCGCAGACTACGTGGAAGCCTTTTTTAAACTGACACAAGAAGCCAGCGGATATCCTTCCTGGTACCAGACTTCTGAAGACTAAAAGAAATTTAAAGAGAAATACTGGGAGCAGGAAGGCATCACTTTAGACCACGTGGAGAAAAACGAAGGGAGGCGATCGTCTGTCAAAGTGATGTTAAATTGTTTGTGGGGCAAAATGGCACAACGACCGTGTTTACCCAAGACGGAGTATTTGAGAGAACCTTTCCGCTACTTCCAGATGATTCACGACAAAACCAAATACATGATACACGTGGACGTCCTTCGTGAAGTCTTGATCCTGGTCAATTACGAAGAACTGTTTTTTCTTCAAGCCGACGAATTTGGAAACGTCATCATTGCGGCCGACGTGACAGCCCATGCTCGCTTAAAATTGTACGAAGCCTTACATCAGTTAGGAGATTGTGTGCTGTATTTTGACACGGACAGTTGCATCTACATCGATCGCCCTCGTCACCGGGTCCCTGACATGGAGGGAGACCGTTTAGGAGCCTCGACGGACGAGCACCCCAACGACAAAATTCTACGTTTTGCTGGTGGCGGGCATAAAACTTACGGCTACGAATACCGAAACCCCCAAGGAGAAGTGTAAACCGAATGTAAAGTGAAAGGATTGACTCTCAATTATCGCACCAGTCAAGTGGTGAACTTTGGGGTATTGAAAGAAGCCGTGCAATCTGGAGAGGATCAACATTTTAAAGTGACCACCTATGAGCCTCACAAGACTGTACGTTTAGCCACACACCAACTTGTCAGTCGACCTTTGGAAAAACTTATCAAATCGTGTACCATAAGCGAGTGCGGCTTCCCAACCACTTCACTTTACCGTACGGACACGTCGATATTGGTCAGCATATAAAAAAGTAAAACGTCCAAGACCGATAGTTCATTGTGACTACCATTGCCAAGCGAGAAAGATGAATCCTAACAAACAGACACCATTCAAATTCGGTGATTCTCAAGTGGAGAGCGATATTATGCCTTGAGATTGCAGGAATGCCGTACGCTGTGACCTCAGCGATTCAATACCACATCATGGGAACTTTGCTATGACTACTACTACTACTACAACAATACCTACCATGGAAAGTGATGCTGTGCATGTGAGACCTGACGGATGCGAAAGCGAGGCACTCGTTATCGTGAATTCTTTACCGGTTTTCATGGTCAGTGTCGTCCTCCATGTGAAACCATGCGGCTACCACCCTATGGATATCATCGATGCCTGAGCAAACTACTACGGGTTTCACTGTGCCCTCATCGAAATGAGTCTGTGAAAGAAGAATATTCGTTCCCTGTGCGTTTGTCTGAATACTGCGACTTTGAAAGTCGTTTCCATTCTTTCCAAGGAAAGTGGCCTAAATATCTTGGAGGACCTAACCCCGAAAACTTAGCCAGAGCTGGATTTATCTACTTGGGCGAAGTTGATAACGTCAAGTGTTTCAGTTGCAGTGTTTCACTTCACGAGTGGGAGCAGAAAGATTCCGCTTACCTGGAACATGCTCGATGGTCTCCGCACTTTCACTACCTACCTTTAGTGCGACGACCTCAGTAATCTCTTGATGGATACTTTACAAGAGAACATTTGTAGTTCACCTGTGGAGTTGAGAGAACGCATTTACCTAGAGTTTGTCAAAATACAAGTCAAGCGCAAAACAGAATTGCATCCCTTACGTCACCAATGTTGGAACCACCGGTACCTGAATGTTATAAGAGGACTGATTCATTTGAAAGCGTTCCAATGGTCAAACATTGATCAACTACACAAGGGTCAGAAGACTTTGGTTGCTACTGATTCTACTTACATAGTGTCCATACTACAACGAATTGCAGAGGAAGACTTATAGGATTACCAAAA
Organism: Megalonaias nervosa; assembly: GCA_016617855.1. Classification (NCBI taxonomy): domain Eukaryota; kingdom Metazoa; phylum Mollusca; class Bivalvia; order Unionida; family Unionidae; genus Megalonaias; species Megalonaias nervosa. The sequence continues at coordinate 45,538 of JAECUM010010135.1, forward strand.
TCTTTTACACTATCAAATTTTGTCTGTACAGGAAAAATTTTGTGGGGTGTGTTGTGTGTGAACTAGTGACTATACTATTTGGAAACGTCGATGGAGTACGATCAGTTCTGTGCAAAAAGTACACTTATTACCCCCGACAAAAAGAGGTATAAAAACTTGCTACCATGCCACGACCGTTATCATTAGTGATACAACAATTGCCGTGGAAGGAAGTCAATGACAGTATTCAGACTGTGGCGGATTACCAACACTTTTTACGAGAACTGAATCCAATGAATTTGGGTCGAGGTGTGGTGTGTGTCGTAGTGACTTCCTTTCTGGGATTTCGTTTACCAGCTGATTCCTTGTGGGCTCTTTACGATCAGTACCTCACAGTACCACCAAAACCATGATGGTGGTACCTTTAAATGTACACGAGAGACCCATTCTGTTAAAAGACTTGCGCTTTCATCTCGATACTTCTCGACCACAACGGGGAAAAAGATTTGCTAACTTTTAGTCACTGAAGATGTTTACGAAGATGTGTAACTCGTGACTTACACCCTCACTGGCAAGATGTATGTGATTGGAAAAGTTTTGGTTTCGAGGCTTGGACAAAAGAAGCCGCTAACTATGCCCAAGATTTGTGATCATAAATTAAAATGTTCAGTGGAAGAAGTAACTTTTAATCCTGTGTTAGCCACAGTGTCAGAAGAAGAACCCGACACCGAGGAGAACCACACCATTCAGGACAGGACCATGATTGACATGGACATCCCCGAAAGGCCATTCCGGGAGGATCCCCTGTGTGACTACCAAGTGTAAAGCCACTAAGAACATTACAAACTGTCCTTAGGACACCACACCTTCGTCACCAAAAATGTTGTACAGTAACTTATTTATATTCCACTTCGATCGTTTTGATGTGTATTTTACCGATGTACTTAACCACTTAGTTTTAATGTATTTTTGTCTTTCGTGTTCAATTTCAAAAATGTTTTGAAATAAACGTTTACTGAAAAAAGCATACAAACTCTTGTCTTGTCTGTCTTTGTTTCAAAAGTGACATTCCCTGCACTATAGACACACCTGCTGTCCGTGCTCCCTCTTCTTCCACTTTCAAAGTCATCGACGAAAACTTCGATCGTGCCAGTTGGGAGGCCTTGTATCTTCGACATCCCTTTAACATCTTAATTGCTGGACCGAGCGGTTCAGGTAAAACCGAATTTGTCAAACGTTTGATCGAACATAAAAATCATTTGATTGATCGTTCACCTCAACGTATCGCGTGGTGTTACAAAGAGTGGTAATCAGCGTACAGCCTCCTGCGAGAAAGTCAAGGCGATACCATCGTGTTTGTGGAAGACATTCCTGGCGAAGACAATGGGATCGTGTCTGACCCCAGTCAAACTTATCTGGTCATCTTCGACGACATGTTAGGAGAAGACGAAGAAGAAATTAAACTGTGGTTTACGCGCAAAGGGCATCATCGTAATGCCAGTGTCATTTACATCACCCAAAATTTGTTTCAACAAAGTAAAGCCCATCGCACCGTCAGTCTCAATGCATACTTCGTGGTCTTGTTTAAAAGCCCTAGAGATATATCGCAAGTGCAAGTATTAGCTAAACAGTTACGAACTCCTTGACTAACAAATTCGTACGACGATGCCACTCAAACCCCTCACGCCTATTTACTCGTGGATTTAAAACCCACTACCACCGATTATTTGCAATTTCGTACCCATCTGTTTCACCACTGGTGCCAAGACGGAGGGACTGTCGTGTACATGTCCCCGTCGACTTAAAAAATATCTATAAAAACCTCGGAAACTTTTGGTCTGTCCCACACATCGTCAACATGACGTCGCTTCAGTCTCATCTTTCCGTCAAATTGATTCGTGCCTTGTATGGCATCAGTCGAGGAAAAAATCCACAAATACGTGCTCGTGTCTCAGTCAGAAGCCAGTCTCAGAGAAGTCTTACGATGGTTTATGGTGACAACACGTAAATTACTGCAAGGCATCATTCACATTTCACATCAAACCAAAAGCTTTTTTGAGAGAAACAAAGTAGCCTTGACACAACTGGCAGATGCCCGCATGGACACTCATAGCAAAAGGCAAATCATTCTTAAACCTGGAGGTTGCGGTTCTCTAGGACGTGTCATCATTTGCTCGCTTTTAAAATGGGATCCCAATGCCCGAAAGTCATCCCGAAGCTCCCTCTTAAAATGGGTTCCCAATGCCCCAAAAATCATCCCGAAGAAAAAAGCCACTCTCCGACCCAAACGTACTCAGAAGAAAAAGAGCAGTGGTATCAACACCAGTTCACAGCCCCAGAACAACGAAAGTGCCCAGAAAAAGAAAAGTCCCCAGAAAAGACCCCAGATAGCAACTTCTACCCGCAAGAGAGGCACTTTGGTCAGGATGCAACCTTACATCCCCAAACCACGACCTGCAGCAACGGTGACCGCGTCTCCTCCAGTTGCCTCAATTTCGTCTACTTCTCTGTTGCTGGTGATGCCAGCCAAACCTAATTTGATGAAAAAATGGAAACCCGTGTCTCCAGGAATTTCTCCAGCAGTGGTGACACCCTCCACCTCTTTAGCTGCTGCATCAGCTGCTAACAAAGTACCCTCCCCTAAATCAAAATCCAAGAGACATCGGACATGTTACAGAGTTTACTGGATTTATCTAAGCAAGAACTGTTCCTATTTAGTCCGTTGCGAACCCCTCCACGACGCGTGATGCCTGTCATGAAAATGATACGACGGACCGACAGTCAGTGGCGACGCATTCCACTATAAACAAGACCTGTGGGAAACGATGGGTATCAGTGTTCTTGTGGTCCAGAACGCCAAAATATGTCACCTAAAAGAAGTGCACACCACCACCAACGTCGTTCTCCTGTGCAAAAAGGCAAAGGAAAAAGAAAAGGAACGTCTCGTCGTTTGAACAAGCATCCTAGAAAAACGCTTAGCCAAGCATCGACGTCTACTCCAGAAAAAAACCCTATCCTCCAAAGCAAAAAAGGAGCAACAATCGGGGAGGATTTTTTGGCGCTAGAATTGTAGAACATGCTCAAACAGTCTCGTTTATCAAACTTTATTCAAAAATACATCCCAAATATAAGATAAAAGGACACATGTCAAGCAATGGATTCAGTGTATTTTATGCTCCTGAACCAAAAAGTTGTCCTCTAAAGGAAGTGCACACCACCACTCTCTTGCCAAAAATGAATAGAAAAGGAGAAGACTGCCTCCTCGTTTAGCCACACATTGGGACGTGTATTGCGTCCTGTCCAAAAACCATCCACCCATGCGAAAACAACTCATTGAAAATGCCTCCATAAACGTCATCGATATCGTGAGTGAATGTTGTCTGAATGTCTTGAAAGGAACGATACCATTGTCTAAACACGAGAAAGAATGCTTCGCCAAACAGCGACACGTTCTTCCCCAAATGGTTCAAAAGAAAATCCCCATTCGTGAAGAGAAAAAGAATGCTGGTACAACGCGGAAGATTTTTACCCCTGATTGGACCCCTTGTCAAAGGAACAGCGGGAGCCATGCTGGGAGGACTCCTGGGAGGTGTTTAACCCATGAGTCCAAGATATAAAGGACCAATAAGATAAATGGTACCTCTGGGGTGAAAGATCTCAGGATGGAAGGACGAAAACTAACTTTAGTACCTTACAAACAATGGATGGAATTCCATCGTTGGCAAGAACAACGTACCCCGCATTTACCTCCCAATCCTCATTTCACCGAGATGTCCCAGTTACAACACGAATTGCATTCGTTGATGGATCGCAGCGATTTGTAAAAAATGGAGAAATCGCAACGGTACTGTCAACTGTTGCAGCGACTTCAACTATTTCACCAGAAAGCGTTAGATGAAACAGTTCGACCGACTCTGAAAGATTTTAAGACGCTGATGAAAAGTCCATCACCAACATCACCACCACCACCACCACCTCAGTGACCAAGAATAAAAAAGTAGAAGAAGAGTTTCAAACTCCACCAGAAAAAGTACGCAAGTTAACACCACCAACATCCAGAATTGGTTCGATAAAAAAAAATGATGACAACCCCTTCTTCCGCAGAAGATAAAAAGAAGACGAAGACAGAAGTTAAACACGAACTGATTACCCCTGTTCAGACATTCTCCTCGACACCTATTGCTCGTTGGACACGCAAAGCATGACAATCCAAGAAAATAACACACGTGGAAAAGAGTAGCATCCGTGAACAGGAGGTGACTTATTAAAAAAAAGTCCTAATAGAGAATTTGTTAGCCCGCATTTATTACGATTCATCCCATCCTGCAGGATACGGAGGAGTTCAGAAATTGTATCGCGCTGCCAAAATCCGACTGAAAAGTGTCCGAATATTTGAAGTGCAACGATGCTTACGAGAACAAGCCAAGTACATCTTACACAAACCCATTCGACGAAAATTTTCCAGAAATCGCATCCTAGTGGAGGGCATCGATCATCAATGGCAAGCCGATTTAGCCGATGTCTCTCATTTGGCCACCTACAATCGTGGCTAAAAATATTTGTTTTGTGTCATCGACTCCTATTCCAAATCTGCCTGGGTCGTACTATTGGCTTCCAAATCGAGCACTAAGTTAGTGCGAGTCCTAAAAGTGGTGTTGAAACAAAGCGGTCGTCATCCTTTGCGATGGCAAACCGACAAAGGCACTGCATTTCTGAGCCAAGCTTTCCAAAAGGGAATTAAAGAAATGACATTCATTTTTTCACCACCGAGAATCCCGAAACCAAAGCCATCATTGAACGTTTTCAATGCACCTTGAAAGAACGCATGTGGAAATATTTTACGCATCAACACACTCTCAAATACGTCGACGTCTTACCACACCTGGTGAAAGCGTACAACCAATCTTACCATCGGAGCATCGGATGTGCCCCCCAAGAAGTGACTCCCGACAACGAAGTGACCGTCTTTGAGCACCTGTTTTGTACGTCCCCGACTGTGGATGTCCCTAAGAAAGGTGGAGTGTTGACGACGGGAGATTGGGTGCGCATTGGCAAAACCAAAGGCACTTTCGACAAAGGTTACTTACCCAAATAGACCACCAAATTGTTTCGTGTCACTGGACGACTGCGTGGCCGTCATCCTACCGTCTATAAATTGAAAGACATGAGCGGGGATGTGTTAAAGGAACTTTTAACTTGCCCGAGTTACAACGCGTGACCAAAAAGGAAGACGAGGTGTACGACATCGAAAGCATTCTCGATCAAAGAACCCGAAAAGTGGGAAAACGTCGTGTCAAAGAAGTCAAAGTACCTTGGAAAGGATATCCGCCTAGATTTGACTCTTGGATCGACGCTTAGCAAGTCATCGACGATAAAAAGAAGTGACCATCATGCCCTTAAGCACAGCTTCAACCACCACAGCGACCACACCTTCTCCGAGTTCTTCTCTGCAAGATCAACAAAAGCAACCCCTATGACTGTGGTGTGGAGAAAGTGTGCCTAAAACGCAAATCGTCTTTTCTGCCAAATCTTTGTGGTGTATTGTGCCATCGGTGCTACCATTGCCAATTTGAGTTTGCAACAAGGAGACAAACAATTGTGGACGATTTTACTGAGTAGTTGCATCGGTTACCTTCTCCCCAATTCTTCTATGAACTACTGTAACGATAAAAACGGGAGTCTTGCGACCAAGGTCAATTACCCTCCAAACAGTCACAACAACAATCCTCTTTTAGACATTCCTCTGAGCTCCAGTGACCCCTCGGACAGCAGAACTCTGGAATTATGAATAACCAGTTTTACTTAACTTTACCCAGTGACAGTTCCATGGATGTGTTTCTCCACAATACTTTGCGCTGTTTCAGGGCCAAATTCCCTCAGGCCATCCAATTGGATCATGAAGCCCGCTGGGAAGTGGCTTTGGTCGAAATGATTCACGCTACACAAATCAAAAACATAAGTGAAAATCAAAACAATTTTGAGGTCGAAGTTCTGAACGACCAAGTGCAACAATACTTGAATGGAAACGAAACTGTAGATGCCTCTATGAAACGACCATTGTCGCCCGATATTCCACGATACATCTATCTGTTGAAAATCTCTGCATGCTATTACTTTAGCGATCAACATATGGTGGACACGATTGCTTCCAAATCCAATGCGTTGTTTGGCAAAGCCTTGGACAAAACGAAACAAAGTGTCACCCTCGAGTACCATAATTGGATCGTCGCCTACTGATGAAATTTTCGGATCCAAAACGTTGTCCATTACATTTTATACTGAATTGTTTGACATTTTGGGTGGAGACCTCAAGATGATCAAGGGTTCACTCATGCCACCCATCGTCAACAACTTGACTTTTGCGAGGTTTATTTGAACCCCTGTAGAACTGAACCAAGGACTGAATTTGATCTTTGTGTACTCTGATGTGGTGGAGTACAACGTGGTGGGACACTGCGGGTCATTCCTTTCGAAGTGCGTTCTGCCACGACCAGTGACGAGGAAGGTGGAAACACCTATCACGTTCACCGCGAATTTGTACATCCTCACTATTTACCCGTCAGTAAGTCGTATTTCGACAGTGTGAACATTGCTATAAAAGGAGATCTGGGACAAAATACTCCATTCACCAAAGGGAAAGTTACGGTGAAACTCCATTTTCGAAAATTATTCTCTAGCGACTTGTAAGTCATGTATCCTGTGTACCAAGGAGTCACTCGACAGCGAGGACATGGTTTAGGAGATATGCTGCAATCGGAGTTTCGTTCGGTGGCCCCCATTTTGAAACCGATGATGACACGAGGATTGCACGCCTTGAAAGTTGCCGCATTGAGGCAAGGAAAAGAATTTCTTCCAAATGTCATCACCGACAAACAAATCCCCAAAGAAGCCTTCTTGAGAGCAGGCAAAAATGTCTTGTTTCAAACTGGCAAAGACATTTTTGGCCGACGAGAAACTCCTATAAATCTATAAATGCCCTGGACGCTGCCTAGTCCGGCATTCCTGCTTCCCTGACACCACAGCAAGGACAAGGTTGAAAGAGACGACGAAGACACCCTTCCAGAGGACTTCACACACCCAGAGCTTGAAAGTCCAAGAAAAGAAGAAGCGTCCGAGAATTAGAAGTGTTTGATTATTAAATAACACAGAGAAAACATGATGCACCGAGAGACTTGCGAATGTTCGAAGTTGGAAATGGATCTGTTTACCATGCCACCCACTGTAATCACGATGCAAAAATCCCAATGGGTAGAATTTCATCCCATCTCCTCTTTGACAATCTCAGCCCCTATCAAGTTTGAAATAAAAGGACAGCCCGAACATTACATCGATCTGAATAGCAGTTACTTGTACTGGAAAGTGAAACGTTCTCGATCCGACTGGAAATTCTATAGGCGGTAACGAGGAAGTAGTTCCCGTCAACAATTTCATGCATTGCTTGTTGAGTGATGTCGATTTGTGCTTGAATAACAAACTGGTTAGTAGCAGTATGGATACTTAGCCAAACCGATCATACCTCGAAAATCTCTTGACGTACGGAAAAGAATCCAAGAACACCCATCTGGATGCTTGAGTGATATGGAAACCTGATACGGTAGGTAAGTTCAAAGACACCTATTTGATTACAGATAAAGAACCAAAGCAAATGTGTGATTGAACGACCGACAAAACAAAATCAAGGATGGGAAGAGTTTAGAACTGATGGATCGTTTGCATTTGGACTTGTGGTTGCAGGAAAAGTATTTGCTGAACGGAGTGGATGTCTTCCTAAGACTGAATCACGGCAGTACCGTTTTCCATTTGATAGCTGATGCTGCCAAGTATAAAACGGTCATCGAAGAAACCAGATTTTACGTACGACGCGTGAAAGTGTTACCTAAAGTGGGAAACGAAATCAGTCACACTTTGAGCAGAACGACCGCCAAGTATCCGATACGACGAGTGGAAGTGAAAACTTTCAGCATTGCCGCTAGACTCCGATCCAAGATCGAAGATCATTTATTCCGTGGATAGTTACCCAAACGTTTAATCATTGGCATCGTTAGCAATGCAGCCTTCAACGGAGCCCCCATCAAAATTCTTTCGACTTTGAGCATTACAACGTGTCAAAGATTGCAGTCAGTCAAGATGGCAAGACCTTGTGTACCAGACCCTTTGAACCTGACTTTGACAAGAAGAATTACTTGAGGTCATACTTATCCCTCTCTTAAGCTAATGGACAGTTAGGGACCAACAATAGTCGCGGCATTTCGTACGACGATTATGCGGGAGGTTACGCTTGGTGGGCTTTTGATTTCACTCCATACCAAGGCAGTGACAACGGACATTTCCACCCCATAAAATCTGGTCAGCTACGTGTGGAACTTCAGTTTGCAGAAGCTCTACCCGAGACGGTGAACGTCATCTTGTATGCCGAATTCGACAATACGATAGAAATCAACAGTTTGAGAGAAGTCATTTTGGACTATTAGTAGCTATGGAAGACTCTCATCACTCTTTGAATGGCGGAGAATCTTTGGAAATGGAATAGGAGGATATCGTGGAAGTAGAACCCAAGGACAAGGACGAAGAGGTGATGGCCATGTCCATATGGCCAGAACAAGAACAACATTTAGTCTCATGTTTTGCCAAACACCTGGCAGAAACCATTACAGGATTGAACAAGAAAGATTGCTGTGGATGTCAAAACGATCATCCCAGTCAAATTCAACACGATAAATTATGATGAGTCAAGAATGAAAATCGGACGAGTATCTGGATAACGCTTAGGGTCTCATCTCAGAAGAAGCAGCGTTTCAACAGTGGTATAAAGACTTGAGTGATCATTCCTCCCCTCCATTGACAGCTCTAGAGATCCATCGCATCGAATCTCTCTTGGCCCAAAGTAAGGAGACGAAGCGAAGAGACGATTACTTGACAGATATTATCAAGCAAAAGGTCAGGATTGAATTGATGATTTATCATTACATGTGAAGAAAGAAAAAAACAAAACAAAATGGATACCTGGGAAATTTATTACCTTTTGAGAAACAGTTCGTACACCGCTTCTTGGATTCATGTCGTGTGTGCTAAAGATGATCTTCCTCATCGCAAACCTAAAGACCATCAAGCTTATGTCATCAACACGGACGATAGTTATCTCCCAGGAACCCACTGAGCAGCCGTCTACTTTCCCCACGATTCCTGTGTGGAGTATTTTGATTCGTATGGACTGCCACCTTTGGAAGACAACATTATCGGCTTTATGAGAAGAAATGCCCAGACGACTCGCTTGAATAATATGAAATTACAAGGCACAGATTCCACGATGTGTGGACACTATTGTGTGTATTTTCTTCATCAACGCAGTATTGGATATCACTTAGAACATTTAGTGACTTATTTTGATCGTGATTCTTCTAGAAACGATGAAAAAGTAGATCGATGGTTTTGTGACCATTATGGATATCTCTTATTTTTAGTTAGGAAACGTAGTGTATATCAATGGCCAAATGACCTCCATCAGAGGAAGTCTAAGTTGACTTCACAACGTTGTCAACCTTATCAAAAATGTATTTGAAAAAAATATGTGTTGATGTTATATTTATGTGTTGATTGTTTGCTGGTTGAATAAAAAGTTATCTTTTGAAAAAAGTGTTGGTGGTTTGTTTTCAAAATTTTTTGGTCACTGTCTATGCTCTTTGTCTTCTTTCTATCCCTCACCATGAGATGAGCTATAATGTTCCTAGCCAAAAACCGTAGAGATGTTTTCTATCGCGTCCGCGCTTGAGGCATATAAACGGTGCGGTCTCCAGTGTCTGTCCTTCCCAAAATATAAGCCACAACCCTAACTAAACTAAATCTCTATCAAAATCAACAATCATATACACCAAAAACTCCTAAAACAAATTTCTTTTACCTCTACCTCTCCCTTTTTTTCCCTCCTGCTTTCTCTCAAATAACCTTCTAACCGATTCATCCTTTAACCCTACCATGTTAACATCCCTCAACCGAAATATGACAGCCACCTCACTAAATTATTATGTCTCCAAAACCTTAATAGTATAAGGTGGTCCGAGCACCAGGACCATCAGGGCCCGTCACACAAGGCGACTACGTAAACCTAGATTAGAGAATAAACTAGGGCTCTATATAGCCTATATAAGGTGGTCAAAAAGCCCAATGACCATCAGGTCCCGCTGCACAAGGCGGCAAAAACTAACTTACGTAAGTGATCGGTCCCAAATAATCACAGGTTGACATACCCCAAGACCGATTGGCCCCAAAATAACAAAGCGCACTCAGTAAGACCCCAAACAATAACTCATATAAGGTGGTCTAAGCCCACGACCATCAGGGCCAGTCACACAATGTGATAAAACTACTGGTATCAAAAAACAGAAAATGGCAGGTTCCTACTTTATTCCTATACAAAAACAGCACAGAGTTTTTATATTAAAAATTCTTAATCCGTGTAAGACGACCAACTTTAGACCAATACCCTGGAATAACCGGACATAGCCCTGCAGCTTGGCGCCTCCCTTTCTGGCCTACGCCATCCTTTTCCTCGACCGGACACCAAAATCAATAAGCGTGCAATGCGCGCACAAATGTCAAAACTATCTAATCAGCCAAATACGTGAGTGAGTGACGGTACTACTCCCACTTACCCTATGGCAGAGATGGACTGAAAACATGAGTGTGTGCTGGGCCTATTCCCACTCATGAAAGCCTAACATTCAGGTAGCTTGGAACTTATTGTTCCGCTACCTGACGGCTAAATTAAGAGCACTCTTTGAGTGCATTAACGCCTGGGGAATGTGGCTCTGATTCCGTTCCCAAGGAATAATTAACATCCTGCAGTGCAGGAATTAACCAGTGGCACATGCACGACTGTGCGCACGCCACTTATATTCAAACTTAATAAAGTCTGACAAATTAATAAGTATGGGGCAATGCATGTAGTAATAGACCGTATGCATTAACTACACACCTATAATAAATAGTATTTGCAATAATTAATAAAAGGCGAATGTTGATAGTGCAGGGGCCTTGAATAGGGGGCAGGACAAATGGAGCAAAATTATGGGAAAAGCTGGAGACCAGCCGCATAGGGGAGTGGTGTTATGCTTGTGCGCATACGGCGGATCCCATACCGATTGAGACAAACCTCCCCCGCCCCCGCGACATGCTGTGGCTGCAAACTCTCGACTTTGCAATGGCAGTATTAACAGGTTCAAATTACTAAATATTATGCAATGTACGTAGTAATAAATCATATAAACTAACCATACAACAATTCAGTGCCGGATTAAACCTTGTGGAGGCCCCTGGCAGTCGAAATCTCGGGGACCACGTCGCAAATTATCTCCTAATGCGTCAAGATCAAATCAATTCAATATTATTTTGATCCGTTGTCGGGGGCCCCTAAGCCGGTGCTTACTCTGCCTATTTGGTAATCTGGCACTGCAACAATTCCAACAATAACACAACTGAATGATAGATAATTTCTCCTATTTATCCATTATCATAAAGATTCAATAATTTTCATTACTAACAACTTCTGTCTTCTATCATCTATCCCATCTTTCAGCACTAATTGAAGTGGAGTAATAGATACTATATACTCATTATATTAACTTGGTCCATAATATTAAAAATTATAAGGTGGCCACATCACAGCCATCAGGTTCAGCCGCACCAAGTGGCAATGATTGATAAATAAAAAGTCCGTATAATTTATGTAAGACCCCATAATTAGAATTATAAGGTGGCCAAAAATCCAATGGCCATCAGGCCCCGCCGCACAATGCGGCACCAAAAATACTTACAGAATTTAAGGACCCTAATTAAATATATACGGTGACTCACACCCATGTCATCAGGCTGCCCGCACAAGTCTTCCCCCCCCCCCAACACACACACAAGGCGGAAAAATTACTTTATCTACTTATATAAAACCCCAAACTATGAAACGTTATAAATAACAACCTCATCAAAGTAAAGTAGTACTTAATGCCCACTTCAAAAAAATTTCTCCTTTTCTTTTTACCTATTTGTCAACAGCATGGATACAATCTTTCAAAATTCTGCAAGATGTAATTTATTTTTGGAAACTGGGATCTAAATTAGCTCTGGATATTACAAACGGCTCCCTTCCTAACTACATCCCTACCATCCAACCCTCGACCGGACATGCAATTATACTGTGCTGTGCACGCATTAAATCTACTACCCCGAAGAGCGTGTCATTACGGAACCGGGGTAGCGCTATAAGGGGGGTATAATCCCCGAATAAGCGAAGCAGTGTCTGCAGACGTTCTAGCGATGAGCATGGGTGCTTCTAATCCCGTTTTCGTTTGTCCCGTGGGATTTCAATGTCCCAAAATCGGACACAATTAAGTAGCACATTTTGTGTGCATTAAAGCATTGGGGGATGAGGCTCTTCTTCCGTCCCCCTCGAACAATTCATTAGTTCGCTATTGCGGAATTTAAATCGTCGCGCATGCACTATGTGCGCAAGTGACGCTAATTCAATCTCATCATCATCAGTCTGACCATCCATTGTTGACTCATCAACCTATGAAGATGACTTCAAGACTAGCAAAGCCGAACGAAGCCCACATGAATTTACATCGTCTCATGCAAAACCTGATAGCCAAGCCTGATGAGATAGAGAATGTCAGGATGTTAAAAGTGACCCAAGACCTAATAGAAAAGTTCTTCAGAGATGAAATCAAGAAGGAGCAAGAAGAGTGGACCGAGAAGTATAGACTTCAGAAACAGCAGCAGCAGCAGCAACAGCAGGAGCCAGACAGAGGTTTTGTGGACTGCCGTGAGGACACGAAAGAGTTATCTTTCTCCTTCCGAAGAAGCAGACCCTATCCTGTCGGAACGCCTGCAGCTAGACGGGGACGCAATCTTAGACGATAAAATATTGTCATAACCCCCAACAAAACAGCCCTTTTCAGGGCTACACCAACAATCTAGAAAAGACATACTACTCTATTGCGAAAGTATTTGTCTGTATATGTGTTTGTAGGTTAAAAAATAGAAGTGTACCTATAAACACTTCGTTTCTCTGGCTTGTGTGTGTGTGTGTGTGTGTGTGTGTGTGTGTGTGTGTGTGTGTGTTTTAGGGTTGTATGTCTGGATGGTAATAAAGTGTGTTTGTACGAAAAAAGTGAACGTGAGTTTTTCTTTTAGGCCCGCGCGTTCCATGTTATTGATGGTGGAGTGGGTATTGTTAGCTTTTGTGTAAAGAATGTTTTTCTTCAGGCATATAACGCGGAGCGTTCGTCAGTCTGGCTATGGGGGGGGGGGCTTCACCAAAGCTTGAAATTCAACAGAAAAAATATAATGATAACCGGAAATTCATGTACACCTTCCCACTATGTCAGCAACATGGTGGGTGCTATTTAACACAAGTAGCACACTCTGTGTGCATTAAAGCGTTGGGGGATGAGGCTCTTCTTCCGTCCCCCTCGAAAAATTAAGTAGTCCGCTATTGCGGAATTTAAATCGTCGCGCATGCACTATTTGCACAAGCGGCGCTAATACAATCTCATAATCATCAGTCTGGCTATCCTCGTTGACCTGTCAACACATTTAAAATATGAATAGAGCACAGAAGATAATGGAACTCCAGATCCATCTGGAAAATGCTCGTCGCCTCCTAGACGAACTAGCCATGGAGGCTATTGCTGAAGAAGAAAAAGTAGTTGCCTTAGAGGAGGAGGAGAAAGGGAAAGAAAAGGGCATAATCCTTCTTATGCGGCCCATTTACCACGTAAAGCCTGTGGTGAGAACACCATTACAGAAACCACCGCAAGCGTTCGCGGTGCCTCGTACCGAAGATTGGGATTTGGAGCTGGAGCTACACCTCCAAGAGTGGGAACCTTAGCGACCACAGCAGCAGTATCAGCACGTACGAGCAAGGGATACAGTCTCCACAATCCTTCAAACTTAAGATTGGGAGAGTGAAGCGAATCAACCCTCTTCATCACTTACTATCTTTACCATTTCGTGGGAGAACGATTGGAGCCGTAGATGTGTGTGTGGTGCTAGGCCTGGGCAGGTGTCATCATTAAGAAGGTGTATTTGGAGTTTAAAAGACAGTCCTTCTCAGGGCTAACCAGATCTCTAGAAAAGAGAGACTGATCAAGTTGCCAATCATATAATTATGTGTGTATGTGCGCGCGCGTACGTTTGTGTGTGTGTTTGTGTTTGTGTGTGTTTTTGTTTTTTCCATATCTAAAAACCCTTGTCCCTGCATGAAATAATAGTGTTTGTGTATGTATGTGTGTGTGCGTGTGTGTATGTGTGCGAGCGTACGTTTGTGTGTGTGCTTGTTATTTCCTTAACATAAAAACGCATCCCTAAGCACAAAAATAGTGTTTGTGTGCGTGCGCGTACGCGTGTATTTTTGTTTGTGTTTGTGTGCGTTCGCGTTTCTGTGTGTGTGTGTGTGTGTGTGGGTGGGTGTTTGTGTGTGTGTGTGTGTCTTTCCCTTAACAAACCCACTGTCCCTGCACTAAAGACTATTTGTGAAAGTGAAGTATTGTCACTATGAACACTAACTCCTTTACTGGTATGATTGTAGGTAATGGTGTGATTTGTAAATAAAAAATTTCCTTTTCCAACTATGTATTGATAAAAAGTATAGTGGATTTTGTTAGTATTAGTGTGTTGTTTTGTATAAGAATTTATTTTAGGTTTTCACTCGCATCACTATGGGCTGTTTGGTATGTAATATGGGTAGTTGGTAAGAGGGGATGTTTTCCTTCACGTCCGTGTTCTAGGTATGTAAAGTATTGCGTTCATCAATCGCGTCACACTAGGATTAGCCCGGAGGACGTTTCTCTATTAGCACTAGATCTGACGATCTGCTCCCCCAAATTAGCAACCATGACAAATTGGGAGGTAGACAGAGAAACCACATTGGATAGAGACCACTTCCCGATACACATCACCGTCAATCTTACCAACACAATCGCCACCTCCTCAAAAATACCCAGATGGAAGCCGACTGGCACACATTCAACTCCTCCCTTATCGGCATAAATATATCAAAGTTGCAGGACGAAGACATTGACAGATATAACCAAAACATCTTAGAAACTATAAATGAGGCTGCCATAAATAGCATCCCCAAAACAGGAAAAGGGAACAATTCAATTTCCAAATTGTCCATTCCATGGTGGAATGATGACTGCAAAAATATAATCAAAGAAAGGAAGAAAGCCCTAAAAAAATTCCGGTATACAGGTCTATCAACAGATTATGTGGAATATAAAGCCAAGAAAAGCAGGCAAAGCTAGTTATCCTAAAAGCAAAGGAAGCATCATGGCAAACATACTGCTCCATCCATTAAGCAATGCAATTCTAAGCAGGTTTGGAGAAAAGTAAAAGCCATGAGAGGCAACAATGGTAACAGCATACCCAACATCAAGGGAGTGATAACCAACAAAGATAAAGATGAACAACTGGCAAAATATTTTGCCGGAATGAGCAGCAATTCCAACCATTCAGCACAATTCCAGGCAATCCAAACAGTAGTAGAAAGCGAGCATCCTCATCTTTTTACTGACATGGATCCCAAATACTCCCCTCTTAATGCTGATTTTTCCGTTGAAGAATGGAAGATAGCTATTAGAACAAAAAATCCACCTCACCAGGAGAAGATAACTTAGGATCCGAATAATACAAAAACATCCCTCCCAAAATCGAGGAAATCGTGCTCGACATGATAAATAAATCTTGGAAGACAGGACAAATGCCTAAAAAATGGAAACAAGCCATAGTCATCCCAATCCCAAAAGCCGAATTATCATGTTACAGACCACTCTCACTCATCGACACTATTTGTAAGGTGATGGAGACAATGATTAACAACAAAATCAAACACAAACTTGAAAGTAATAACCTTATCTCAAAGAACAAAAGTGGCTTCTAAAACAAAAGATCCACCTTGGACCAGCTAGTAAGGCTTGAGTCGCGCATTAAACTAGCATTTAACGCTACACGAAAATGCGATCGACATCTCATAGCGATTTTTCTAGACCTTGAGAAAGCCTTTGATCTGGTTTGGACCGATGGCCTTATCGCTAAGCTGAACCAGTATGGTATCAATGGACACATGCACAAACGGATTCATAATTTCCTAAACGGAAGACAAATCAACCAGAGTAGGGGCCCAATATTCAGAAAATCACGAACTAGAAAACCATACCGCTCAAGAAAGTGTGTTAATCCCAGCTCTCTTTAACGTCATGATCAACGACAGTGGCATATGGAAGGCGGGCAACCCATACAGCCAACAACTAATCGCTGATCTACAAACCAGACTAACAAATATTGGCAAATGGGCTGACAAATGGGGGTTCAAACTATCAAAAGGGAAAACAACTGGAATCTTATTCTCCAGTAAAGGCCAGATACATGATAGAACCTCCCATCCTGTACATACAAGGAGAACCCTTTATATTTGGCAAAGTAGCTAAATTCTTGGGTATGTATTTTGATCAATATCTCACATGGAAACACCACATTAACGAATTAATACGCAAATGCAATGGTGACCTAAACCTCCTCAAAAACCTCAAAGGATTAAAGTGGGGAGCCGATCAAGACACACTTGTAACGCTTTATAGGGCACTAATGAGATCAAAATTGGACTACCGGTGTCAAATCTATGCCTCAGCCAAACCTTCCCTCCTCAAACGGCTAGACATAATCCAAGCCAAAGCGTTATGTATATGTACAGGTGCCCTTAACAACACTTCCAAAGAAGAACTTCAGATCCTTACAGGTGAAACATCACTAACACTGAGAAGAGAAGAACAGGCCCTAAAATACGCAGCTAGAAACTCAGTTCATGATCCTAACCATCTAACAAGAGATATCATCAAAAATGTAATATTCTGTTTAACCAGAGACTCGTTCCCTTCCCACCCTCAGGAAAAAAGATCCATTTACTAAAGAGGGAACTTAATATTAACTGCCTACAAACAGAACCAATTCAACACCCAGACCCTACACCTTGGACAGGCAAGAATCCAAATATAAACTTTATAGCAACAACATTTGGCTCCAAGCAGGATAAACCGTTGGAGATAAGATCAATAATGTTAACAATTATTGACAATTCCTATAAAGAATTCGTCAAAATATACACAGATGGATCGAAATCAAAAGACCCGGACAGAACTGCTGCAGCCCTAACTATCCCGGAATTAGATAATGAATTAGGAAATAGACTCACGGATGGTTGCTCTATATACACAGCTGAATTATGGGCCATAATGGAAGCAATAAAATTGGCAAACCAACAAAAAATCCATAAAACGCTAATAATTGCCAACTCATTCAGCTTTTTAAAATCATTAGCAACTGGAAACTCAAAGGGCCGAGAAAACAAAAGTGCTTCTAAAAAACATGATGAAACAAGATATAATTGTGGAATTTATGTGGGTGCCTTCACATATCAACATACCAGGCAATGAAAAGGCCGACTAAGCGGCAAAATCCAAACTCAATGACCCTATCCCTACGCATATCGAGTACAGCATCCCAGAGATATATAGCATGATATCCAAAGCAATCACGTCAAAATGGCAAACCGAGTGGGATACATGCCTCAAATGCCTCAAATTGAGGCATGTATCCCACTATGTTCTAATCCTATCCACCGAAAGGTGTGGGTTTTAATCCTATCCACCGAATGGTGTGGGTTCTGATCCTATCCACAGAAAGGTGTGGGTTCTGATCCTATCCACCGAAAGGTGTGGGTTCTGATCCTATCCATCGAATGGCGTGGGTTCTAATCCTATCCACCGAAAGGTGTGGGTTCTAATCCTATCCACCGAAAGGTGTGGGTTCTAATCCTATCCACCGAAAGGTGTGGGTTCTGATCCTATCCACCGAATGGTGTGGGTTCTAATCCTATCCACCGAAAGGTATGGGTTCTAATCCTATCCACCGAAATGTGTGGTTTCTAATTCTATCCACCGAAAGGTGTGGGTTCTAATCCTATCCACCGAAAGATGTAAGTCCTAATCCTATCTACCGAATGGTGTGGGTTCTGATCCTATCCACCGAATGGTGTGGGTTCTAATCCTATCCACCGAAAGGTGTGGGTTCTAATCCTACGATAAGATCAGCCTGAGTCAGTTACCGTGATGAGTTCTTGGGTAAGGCACTTTAATCCAATTGCCTAGGCACAAATAACCTACCTGTTTTGATGTGCCGTAAAGGGCCAAACCAAACAAAAGAAAACAATAGTAATGACAGACCTGTAATTGGAAAAGTTAGTGCTATCACACGGTTGCCTCCCTTACACTTGAGAGTGATGAAATGTCAGCCCTCGACGGCATCCTGTAAATATTTGTACCACTTCTCAGGGTACTGAAATGGATACATATCAAATCCATTTATAATGATTTAAGAGATGCAAAGTTACCAAGATTACTATTGCCCACATAAAATGTAAAGAACTAATGCCATCAACACCTGTTTTACCCAATTCTAAAAGAGAGATATTTGTAGTACATTTTTGAGCAATGTTGGCTACAATTTGACTTTAAAATGGAACATATTTCCTTAAATGTCTCATTTTTTTCTCCAACTGTTCTTATCTGTTTTCCTTATCTTTCAACTATTTATTTACTCGATTTCGTTTTGAAATTTGAATTGGTCTGTCTTGCGTCTTGTATTATTTTGTATTTATTACTGATTTTTTTTTTTTACTAGGCTTACCGTAATAGTTACCTTTACACTCACGTTCATACCCATAATTAGCCAATTATAGAAATTAGTCAGTCTTAGTTAGTTGGTCTTACCAATAATACCAAGTAATGATTACCTGTAAATGTAGTTTCCCTACCCTTGGTAATTTTGCCCTGACTGCGAATTTCCCATCAACTCAATGATCTATCAATTATTTATTTATTTATTTTCAAATTGTTTGATTTATCGGTCTCAAGCATTCTCATTAAATATTTCTGTCTCGGCTATCTGTATTATTTACGTTACATGCAGAACCGTACATTGTACTGTGATGAGAGTTGCGCACAAATTAATCGTGAAGGAAACTTCTAAAATAACTCGTGTCAGTCAATGTTATTTTCGTAATATACAGAACTCTAAATTGTATTATCGTGAGAGGTGAGCACGAATTATTCGTATATGTAACTGTTCTAACAACACTGATAATAGTATGGGAAGTCGACCCTTAAATAAGCTAATAACATTATTCATGGTAGGAAATGTTAAAAAAAAAAAAAGAATCAGATATTCTTGACTTTTACCGATTTCAAAAACAAATTTTTGAATTGTATTTTCTCCCGTTCACAGAAATATATTTTCTCTTTCAACATTGGCTACTGTAGTAATACACCAGTGTTGAATTGGTGAAATGCTCTTTTTTGTAAATTAAGGTTCAGTTTCTTGATTTATTTGTGTATGTAATTATCTAATTCCCATTATTTTTATGTGCATTCCCTATTCATTTTACGTGCGTACCCTGGAATGTCCCCACATACCCCTCCCCTCTTTTATGGGTTATACAGAACTCTTAAAGACTTTCTCTGCAAATGGATTAAGTGAATTATTATCACAAATCAACATTTACACATTCATATATTATTGTGTTGTTTCTTCTCCTTTAGTGTCTATGCATTAATTCTTCCTTCATTCTGTTATTCCTTCGTTCTCTACTTTTGACCTTGGCAACTGTGTTATTTTGTTGAATAAAAACACGAGACAAAGTCCGTCTTATCGTTTACCTTGATAATACTGTACATTGTGGCTTCTTCTGTTATTGCCCATAGTATAAGTATCAGACTTTTTCCTCAGCAGAGCTAGAACTGTACCCAGCAAGAAAAGTGTGATCTGCAATGATGTTGTATTTACTGATCTTTTTATTACAGTGTGATCTGAAATGATGTTGCATTTATTGATCTCTTTATTACAGTGTGATCTGCAGTGATGATGCATTTATTGATCTCCTTATTACAGTATGATCTGCAATGATGTTGTATTTACTGATCTCTTTATTACAGTGTGATCTGCAATGATTATGTATTTATTGATCTCCTTATTACAGTAGGTAAAGACTTTGTTATAATATTCTTATAGTTGGCTTTTTGTGCCTTTCATATGCTATAATGTCAATTATTATATTTTTCTGTGTCAGAATTATTATTAGATATGACAAAATTGATCTAAGGTGCAATGCTTTTGCAAATCTAGTGTTCACAAATTTGTCTGTTTGTATATTAACAGTGATTCTAGTTCTGATATTATGCGAGGACATTGAGCTGAATCCAGGCCCAGTATCTGTATCAGATTCAGATTAAGACTGACCTGAATCCAGGACCAATATCTGTATCAGATTCGGATTAAAACTGAAGTGAATCCAGGACCAATATCTGTATCAGATTCAGATTAAGACTGACCTGAATCCAGGACCAATATCTGTATCAGATTCAGATTAAAACTGAAGTGAATCCAGGACCAATATCTTATCAGATTCAGATTAACACTGAAATGAATCCAGGACCAATATCTGTATCAGATTCAGATTAAGACTGAAGTGAATCCATGACCAATATCTGTATCAGATTCAGATTAAAACTGAAGTGAATCCAGGACCAATATCTGTATCAGATTCAGATTCATATATAGCTGAATTCAGGCCCAAAATCTGTATCAGATTCGAATTCCTTTGATTTCTACAGCTGAAATACGTCATCAACGGATAGTACGTTATTTCTCGTACATTTAAATACTAGATTTCGTCGCTTCCAATTTTGATGATTTTGACATTATTACACGTACAGACTCATCTAGCTGATAACGTTAATGACAATGATCTTACGTTTGACGGTAATAATAAATCAATTAGGTGTGTTAAAATAAATCATGGGGAATGTGTAATGGTCTATATTTCATGAACTTTGATTTTTAACCATGTAGCGATCTGTTGGTATGTAAACCTGAAGGGACAGGGATAGAATTATGTGCAAATAAATATCTATTATTTGTAATTTACTTTTCTCCAGCTGCGTCATCACACTTCTGAACTCGTTGAATATCATCATCCAGCAGGTCTTCAATGTCTCTAATAATTATGTAATTTTGGTTGGTTTAAACGAGGACATACTCTGTACTGAATTATATCCGCGCCTTAATGTCACATAAACTGATGTTGTATTGGATGGCTATTCGGCTGAAGACCCTCTTAAATTAGAAAAACTACAATTACAAGCAATGGAAATTGTGACTTATCTTACTAGAATTGTTTCATGTCGCAGGCTTTATGAACAAACTGGTTGACATACCTTGGCAGATGGACGAAAGTTTCAAATACCACGTTACTTTCATAACACTGTAAACTGTGTCTCCTTATACTGCTGACCTTTTTCCACCTCCTGTTGGTGAAACAAACAGGTTTAATCTCAGAATAGGAATTATTTTGATTGAATTAATGTCACACTCGAAATAAGTAGAAACTCATTCCACACACTTCTATTCATATTTGAATTTCACTCCCAGATTCGATAAGATATGAAACAACACAAGTGCTTGTCCATTTTTAGTTGGTAACAGAAAATTATCTATTCCGCATTCTAGAATTCGAAATTAATGTAGTGATTTATATAATGATTTATATTCTAATCATTTGAGACAGACGCATAGCTATCTATAAGCAGATACCCAGCTGCGTAAGAAAGTTTCCACATGACAAAATGCATTTCAAACCAAGTATTTTAATAAATTTGTTAGTATTGCAATCAACGTTGATATGAGAAAAATCACTCCATGATTTCATGACCAGTGTTTACAGTGAATATACGCAACCACTTTGTTGCTCGCTACGCGACGAGGGGAATGCTTTCATCATTCTTTACTTACGTAGGATGAAAAACGGTCTAGCTATGCGCCTGTTTTGAGAGATATAATCCTTTGTGTGCTTATGGTGATGATATAAAAATGCATACCGTTACAAATTTGTTTGCAAACATTATATTGAACAAGAATTGGTTCAAATTCTTAATCATCTCCATATATTATCGACTAGAAATTATTTGTTATACGGATCATCTCCTGTCACAACAAACGTAAATATTCTCTTATTTGATTTGTTCCAAGCATATATTAAAGACACGACAAGTATTCCGAATTTGATTTATCTACTCAGTTAAGTATTGCCATTTTGATAAAGAAAGACATGAGGTTCTTAAACTCTTGCTATTGCGTTCATGTTGGTGTATGAACTCTTGTCTAATTTCTGCCATGATCTATTCACCTCTGTATGTCTGTCTCTTTCTGTCTCTCTGCCTGTCTCTTTCTGTCTCTCTTTCATACCCATTTTCTCTGAATCATGTATGCATACATATAATTATATGAAATCATATTAGTTGATAAAGCCAAATTAGTGAGTAAAACCTGAGTAGAAACAAGCTATGTTAAAATACCGAGGAAAACTTTATTTTCTATGTCTTTTGTATTTGTATTTGAAAAATTGCTTTAAATATCGTCTATAATTGGATAATTAATTACAGTGACTGGTGTTTTGTTTATTACAGGTATATGCAGTATATAATTTGTTGATTCGTAACCAAACATTTACTCATTACTGCTGTCTTCCTTTATGCATAACCAAACATTTACTCATTACTGCTGTCTTCCTTTATGCATAACCTAACATTTATCCATTACTTCTGTCTTCCTTTGTCAGAACTGAATATACCTCTTTTACAAAATTTAAAAGTAGCTTTCCACAAAAATTAGGAAAATGATAACCTATTCTGTTACTCTAGAATATAATCAATGGCTACAGTTATCTGCATTAAAATATGTAACAGACACAGTTACAAATATAATCATCGCTATCGTTGCAACCAATCCGATAAAACGAACCAAAGAAACAAAAATGCAATCGCTCAACGTCATCTCCTGGTCTGGTAATATATATATATATATATATATATATATATATATATATATATATATATATATATATATATATATATATAAGCATGTATGGTTATTATATATATATATATTGTTACGTACAGGTAATTAAATTGCTTGTGTATTAGTTTTAAATTCTTTTTATTTTATTTTTGTTTCATTATATTTTATTGCAATGATGCTTTTCATTTGATTTGAATCTCTTTTCCTAAAATTGGCTTGACCTAATTAGATCTTAACGTTACTTCAGCACTATTTTTAGCTCATAGATTTTGTAAACATCGAGTGATAACTATTGGCTATTGCCAAGGTCATTTCGGCCCGCATTTTAGCTGAACTGTAAACAGTCTTTCTTTTTTTAAATATATTTTCAGTGTGAGAATTTGGTTTTTAGGTAGGGCTATTGTGGCTACGTGATAATTCTCATTTTTTTTAATTGCGCTGTTCAAATTAGTAAATCAAGTAGCCCATCACGTGAAACACCATGTGATCTAAAATCGCGGCTTTAAACAGACGATCTCTAGTAGATTTAGTGAGTTGTATTTTAAACCTTGAACGCTCAAGCGGTTTCAATTGTTGTTGCCAGTTTGTTTTTGAAGTTCATCTGTTTTTTGGAATTCAATAATTTGTTCTCTAGAAAACTAAACAAGTGTACTTTTTTAAATAAAAGTCTGGGAAAAAGAAATTCAGTGGGAAATTATTCTGGAGTTTAACGGAAACATTATAAACTGTGATTCAATTGAGGATCTGTTACCATCAGGACAGACATCATCTCACGCCATCGCCTCCATATTGGATTTTCATCGAGATTCGAACCCGGATTCTATTAAAACTGTTTAGTGATAGGACTTGTATTTTTCAATCTTAGGATTAAATTTTGGATTATATTCACAAACCGTAAGTCCTATTTCCAATTTTTACATTGTTTTCTAGGGAAATAAATTATTTTGTTAAAATATACAAAGTTTGTTGGCTTCACTCTTTTCTCTTGTTATTTTTGTACAAGCCTACACGTAACAATATATATATATATATATATATATATATATATATATATATATATATATATATACTGTATATATAACCTTATATATATACATATACTCATATATACTCTATATATATATACATATATATATTGCCTGTCAGGCAATACAATATAACGTCCATAATCTAAGTTGGTTTTTTTTCGAGACAAGGTCAAACAAGGTGTGTCATTATCTATTCAAGATGATATACACCTTCGCCAGGATACGCCACAATCAGCTTTATATAGCTTTTATAGCCTTTTTATAATGCATATAACATCAACCACGATTAATTACTAACAAAAACCTGTGACGTTAAACATGTGAAAATCCTTTTATAACAAGTAAATAAGCTTCAGATGGAGATATCGTATCTTATTTCAAGTATTGTACAGATTTATACTGCGATCAAAGGATCATAAAACTAAAGACGAATATTGTGTTCATGTGTTTTTAGAAATTGCCCGCTGACTGGTGGAACTGTAAAATGAATGCTATTCAGAAAGAAAAATCATATTTCAAATTCGTTGATACCTTATGAAATCCGGACTTTAAAAACATTTGGTGTGGCAACAACGTCGGTCTTGCCTTTCTTCCTACACATAAATAATACAATTTCTCACGTACCTGTCTGTGCTCTTTTCAGTGTCATCTGGTCAGTTTTTAGTTCACCTGGCCATAAAATCAAGTTAGCATGTAGCAAGGTCCTGCCTCCGGCACATTTAAGCGTCGTACATCGCGCGCTCTCTGTCAATAAATGCTATTTCCAACTTCTTAAAAAACCGAAGGACCAGTTTGACACAAACCTGGCAGAAAACTGACATAAAGCCTTTAATTGTTTTTACAAATGGCGCCAATCAATCGTAACTTATGACCGCTATTACTGAAACTAGAAAAGCGTCAGCATATCAAATGACCTCCTACGTCTGCCTTGAAACAGAGACTAAATCAACTTGCGATGTTGTTCAAAACTTATACGGGGTATTGTACACCTGTTGGAACAAGATGATTTCTTATTCCCACAAAAACCAAAAGATACAAATCAGAGCAAAACAGCTGAGAGATGTCCAGTGCAAAGAAAGCAACAACAACAAAAAACAAACCAACAAGAAAACCACCAAAAACCAAAAACAAACCCAAAACACAACAAAAAACAGTTAGCCAGAGAACCTGCTGCAATACCTACAATAATTTGTTGACAGTGCCAAAACTGACCAATATAGACAGACATTTCTGGTTGAAACGGGAACCATCTGGACGAGACAACTAATAACATAGAGAAAGTTCAGAGCTTCAGAAATGCTCTCCCCCATAGCTGATAAAACCATCACTCACTAAGATATCAGCAGTGGGTACTACTACATCGTAAAGAGCAGGCGCATATACCTTCCGATGACTTCTTCTTGTTATTTGTGTTGTTTCGAGTTTAACGCCCATTTTCAGCGCGAGATTGACTATACATGGCGACCAGGATAATTGGTGAAGGAAGAACCCGGGAAAACCCCAGTAATAATTACCGACCCACCTGGAAGCTATTGGCAGCTTTCTCGCATATCTACAGTAGCCTAGCCCGAGACTCGAACCTATGCGGACAGAGGTGAGATGGCAGTGAAAAATGCGAGAGCATTAGACCACTCGGCCACCCGGGGCCTAAAACAATGTAATCATAATTTAATTAAATTTTACAAAACAAAAAACAAAAAACAACATCCTCATATCAAACCCTTTTCAAACAAATAATGCTCTTTAGTCATCAGATTCAATTGTTAGTTGAGGGGCCCCGAGTGGCCGAGTGGTCTAAAGCGCTCTCCGTTACGGATCACTGCCATCTCACCTCTGTCTGCGTGGGTTCGAGTCTCGGATTCGGCGAATGTGGATATGTGAGAAAGCTTGCCAGTAGCTTCTCGTGGGTCGGTGGTTCTTTCGGGGATTTCCCGGTTTCTTCCTCCACCATTAATACTGGCCGCCATGTATAGCCTATCGTGTGCTGAAAAATGGCGTTAAGCCCTACAACAACAACAACAACAACATCAATTGTTAGTTGACATATAGAGAGAACTGGATCACTAATGAAATTTGAAATATGAAATAATACGAATATTTTGTGTATGGGTAAATAAATAAAGATTTCGAAAAATTGAAAACATTCAAATTTCATTTCTGTCGAACTTTTGGCCATTCCGAAAATGACTGGACCAGTATAACTTTAGTATTAAACAAAAGGAACAAAAATAGTAACTAGACCAGCCAGACTATGAAAACAAGTAGTGAACACAAAATAATAATGTGAAACTTCTTACACATAAATAATAGTTATACAAAGCTTCATTATATTAAACGGAACATTTTTCAGAGAGGCGATAGAAATATTTCATGACTTAAACATGAAAGCATCAATGTCAGGATCTAGATATAACGTCAATTTGTTTCCAAGGCTGACAGAATTAAAAGTGTTTTCAAAATTCGTTGTGTTGAACAATAAAATTCAAGGCTATAAAAATATTTAATATTTCAAATATTTAACAAATTTGGAAAAGCATATATACAGAATATTTTGGATGGTAATGTTAAAATAAGCAGTAAAGACATAAAGATGGTAAAAAAAACTTCAGGATGAGGAAGGAGCAAATTACTTGTTGAAAGTAAGTACATCAAGATTTTTATCTATCTAAATTCACACTGGAACTCGAAGATTCATGTAATTGTACGAGAGCAGTCATCAACTAATGAACCAAACAAGAGATAGAATTGATGCAGGATAAAGTTGTATTTAAAACACGCGACTTAACATATAAGTAGCTGTGACGGCATGAACCATAGGAACAAATGTGACATAAATCGGAAATAATTGTTATGTTTGACAGGTCTTTAAAACGTTGGAAATTACTGAAAATAAATTATGTTGGCTTACTGATAATACCAGAAGATTATTTTTATTTTCGTTTAAATAGTAACAAGGAAAATTGTTTAAGAAGTCTTTACAATGATCTTGTTGATTACACAAACATCACTCTCCTGTTGAAATAAAAGCTACAAATGAAGACTAAATAAAAATTATATTTTGATATGAGAAATAGATCTTTTCTAAGTCCAAACTAGTTTTAAATAACGTGTAATTTAGACGTTTAGATGACGTATTGATGTTAGCTGCCTAAGCTTGTATGTATTGATCTTTTAGCCGCTGTGGTACCGAATTTGTTAACCATTTAACCGATACAAAACTTATATTTTTTCATACGTAACTTATCCCAATTTTATGTTATATAGATTTTACTTCAAGTAATCATTTATTGTCAAACGTATTATCACCAAAGTGTTTGAATAAGAGAGCATATATATAAGATAATTTTTCTTCTTAACCACTAACCACTTTAGCCAATAGTTTATCATAAGACTTTTAATGTTGATATCTAACAGGGAACGACCAAGTTGGTCGTATGTAAAGGGGTATATTTTAGACATTCAGTATACTTCTCAGGAAACGCAGATGAGGTGGTTTCTTTTACTATATCAGATTTCTCAAATCCACAATTTTCACAAGCATATATTAAAACCGGTACAATGCTTTGACTGAACAGTTTCAGTTGACCTATGCAAGGAAGATAAAGCTTTCTCTGGTCGAAGCAAGGACCGAGTAAAATATCAAAAGTATGGATCATCATATTATGTTGCAATGAGATCTGATACGTTTGGAATACCCACATATAAAACTGGCAAAGCATCTAGAATGTAAAAATAAGAAAACAATTTTTATAAAGGGATACGTTTCTAACTTTGACAATCATCCGAGTAATTTTAACTGATCCAATCGTTTAGAAACTGGAAGATTTGAGACAAGAGTACATGGACGGGCTATTTTAGAAAGAAGCGTTATTTCTCTGTTGCAAAGTACTGACATATACAAGATGGATGAAAGGCAAAAAGTATATAGTACTTAATGGAAGTCACATGATGATTATTTTAACAGATGGGACAGAGCCGAAAATATTACGCCATTAATATTAACGATGTATCAGAAACACATCTCCCCCTCCCCCCCCCCCGACGATATACCAAAACTACATATCTCCTCCAGAGACGGAGGAAGAATAGTACATAAGTAACAGTATTTAAAGCGATTACAACTTTCGAAGGTAACAAGTTTCTAGAAAGTGACAGGTGTGGAAAAATTGTGAAGAAATTCCAATTACACCTCGCACAAGCTGAAAAAAAAATTCATTGTTCAAGACTGCTAGTTGGTTTATGATATGTGGAGCACAAAAGGTTAGTCAAATCACACGAACAGTTATACAGTCATGTCAACATTTGACTTGTCTCTAGTGTCACACAAAATGATATGATGTGCGTATGTACGATTGGGTTTTTCACGTAGCTTAAACAATTTTCAGTCATACCACTACGATGTCTGCCGTGTGGCAGTTTATAGTGATGTCCAGTACTGGGGTATCATGCCGTAGACATGCAGCCTGATGTCCCACCCAGTCACATTATCCTGACACCAGGCCGACCTTTCTAGCACTAATTCTAAATGCTGAGCGCCAAGCGAGGCAGGTGCTAGTACCATTTTTAATATCTTTGTGATGACTTGGCCGGGGTACGAACCCGCGATATCCCACATCCGAGGCGGACGCTCTGAACACAAAGGTCACCGGAGCGGTCAAAAAAGATATAAGAACTACACCATAAATTATGATCTTTTGACAAAATTTAACTATGTACAAGTCCAATGCAACTTTAGAACCGTCTATCAAAAAAAAAAATTACCAACAAAATTTTAAAAATCTGTTGACATGGGAAGAATCTTGACACCAAACGGATATAAAACAATAGCAAACATAAGAACTAAATATCATTGAAGCGAAGCATTTAATTGGTAAGCAAGAAAAATGAAGATAAATAAGGTAGTAATTTCAAATTAAACCATTGTGTAAAGATCTACCAGCACACTGGACATACTTCTTTGCTCACGATGGCAACAGCCTGATAGAAAAAGGAATTGCAAGATCGAATCAAGTCATCACTTCATTTGTATTTTAGAAGCACAAGGTCAAAAACCATTTATTACAGAGTCTGTTGAAGCTATTCAAGACTATTCTAATACGTTAGTGGGGTTATTACCGTCTGTACTAGCTTATAAGACGAGTCCAACTGCAAACTACATAGGCCCAGATCTGCCGTTGTTTACTGCGCCGGCAGATCAGTGTCGGTGCAATTTGTAAATAGTAATCAGTAGCAAATAAAACCCAACAATATAGACTCTGCTCTGCAAGAGCATTTAGCTACCGCAGATTAGGATCTATGTTGTGTGCAGTTGGACTCGTCTTAAAAGCGAGTAAGGACGGTATATATCTATCTATCTATCTATCTATCTATCTATCTATATATATATATATATATATATATATATATATATATATATATATATATATATATATATATATATATATATATATATATATATATATACACCACATACATTAAAAATAACATGGCATTTAAAGTGTTGGTATAAAGCAATTTGATATACCAATACTATTGTTATATCAAATTTTGATCCCCCCATGGCGCAATAATACGCATATATAAACATACTAGCGACCGTCTGCAGTTGATTCTAGATCAATGATGAATTTCCACATATTAATCATTAGTGATGTATGAAAATAACGATAAAAAGTATTAATAATCCTCGTTTTCTAAATGAATTTAATATGGTACACATTCTCATCTCAATCCTTACTGATTTCTGTTCCCCCCTCCACTCTCATGCATAACGGGCAAACTATGCAGATTGTGGAGTGAGAGAGAAAAGGAATTTGGGCTGGATTGAAACCTTGAAATAGAAATTACACCAAGTAACCTACAAGAATATGGTTCGTCGTAACGATACCTGTGCACATTCCTTGGGATTTATCTACAGTGTTTATCAATGATGCAAAGTTGCAAACCAGGTCGCATTATACAGTAAATTCTTCGGTTACGTGGTACACATACTGTGATGCATTTAATGTTATGTTTGTTACTTCTTAAACATACTATAATGTTCTAAAAATCGATTATTATTAATTAAATATAAAAATGTCCAAAGGCCTCTCCCTCTCTCTCTCTCTCTCTCTCTCTCTCTCTCTCTCTCTCTCTCTCTCTCGACCATCTTAGCAAGATACGGGCTAATATCTCTAAAATGACGAACGTAGAGGATTTCGTTTGTGTCATCCCACGATATCTCTGGACTTATGAATGATGGTAAAAGTTAAGTCAAACCGACCAAAGGATGTGTGTGTGTGTGTGTGTGTGTGTGTGTGTGTGTGTGTGTGTGTGTGTGTGTGTGTGTGTGTGTGTGTGTGTGAGAGAGAGAGAGAGAGAGAGAGAGAGACAGACAGACAGACAGACAGACAGACAAACAGACAGAGAGTTTTAAAGTCAAACCGACCAGAGAGAGAGAGAGAGAGAGAGAGAGAGAGAGAGAGAGAGAGAGAGAGAGAGAGAGAGAGAGAGAGAGTTTATTGTTGGTGGTACTGTTACTAGAGCAGAATAATAACTTAGATCAACTGTACATATATTAAAATATTTTAATTACCTCTTGTTGGTTCGTCATTTCGCTTAGTTTATATTCCACATTAATTTCCATGCGCCGGTACATGAATGGTGTAGTTAACCATGTGTTTCTGTAGGGCTCTACTTTTATCGTTGAAAACATCTTTCATGTTTATATCATAAGTATGTATTATATTCATTTAATCAATGTGAAGAAAAATAGAAACTAAAAAAGAAAACAATCAACTTATCAATATGCAAGGTGATTGTGAATAGCCACAAAAGGCATGGAACTACATTTTGTAGCGGACACACTCGGGAATGTGAGGAGTTCATTCACTCGGTCAATACACAGCTGCCTGTAGTAAATCTGAACTCCGTTCAAAGGGCAAATATATGTATTTGTATGTGATATAAATAAAATATATGTACAGTATGTGCGCTGTATCAATGATATGCCACTCGTTGTATAAATATTTCATTAAAAGGAAACTTAGCAAGCTTCGTTTCCTTTTAATGAAAAATGTATACATCTTGTGGTATATCATTGATACAGCGTATATACTATACACACATACATACATACATACATACATACATA